>JALGBA010002125.1:0-77502 GCA_023970755.1 Azemiops feae
TAACAACAGAATAATCAGAGAAGCCATCGAGATAGAAAAACGCCCACACAGCATGAATAAACGAGATGATACCTCCCGCCTACCAGCCATTTGGAAACCCAGCCTTATTGACAGACGAATCCCTAGCACAAGGAGCAACACTGGACCCACACTCACGAAGACCACACATGATGTCACCACCACACATCCACACAAAAAGCAGACTCAAACCCGCAACGATGATGAGGCACGACCGCGGACCAGAAACCAGACCACAGCTGCATCATTGGCCATTTTAAACCCCTCCATTTCATACGTGAAGCAAACTGACACCCACCTTGAAGATGTGGCACGACCACGAACGCGAAGCCAAACAACAGCAATGCAGCTCTCCATATCAAATCCCCCTGCAACTCAGACTAATCTGAGCACAACAGGGCCCCCACCCAAGCAGAGCACACACCCCGCCAATCAGAGCACAGCCAACCCCCCATCCAATCAGAGCACAGCCAAGCCCCTAACCAATCAGAACACACCTCCACCCAATCAGAACACAGCCAAGCTCCCATCCAATCAGTTCATACCTCCACTGGCAGTTAAAAGGAAGAAACAGCTGCGATCACACATTGCTCCTAGAAGCACGAAGCCGAAGACACCAGCCTGAAGATGACGAATGAGACTTCGTCAAAACGTCGCCAAGACACTTCCAATTTTACACGGGAGAAAACCCGAATTACCAAAGACCTACATACAAACACCCGTGAAAACCTCAGAAAACAAATATATAATATTTTATATATATATATATATATATATATATATATAATATATATATATATATATATATATATATATATATATATATATATATATATATAATATATATATATATATATAATATATATATATATATATAAAATATATATATATATATATAATATATATATATATATATATAAAATATATATATATATATAAAATATTATATGTAGGTCTTTGGTAATTCGGGTTTTCTCCCGCGTAAAATTGAAAGTGTCTTGGCAACATTTCGATGAAGTCCCATTCGTCATCTTCAGGCTGGTGTCTTCGGCTTCATGCTTCTAGGAGCAATTGCTACATAATAATTTTAATAATTATTTTTTTATTATTATTATTACCTACATACAAACACCCGTGAAAACCTCAGAAAACAAAATATTATATATATATATATATATATATATTCAATAACACAGTCCTCGATCTCCGGGAGAAATATAAACCAGCTGTTTATTGTTAAAAAGTTTAAAACAATAAAAACAACTATTTACAATATTAAAACAACTTAGCTTTCGCTGGTCCCCTGCCAGCGTCCTCAGAGTAAAGTTTTGGGGTGGAAATTACTTTTATAAACCTTGCTAGCCTAACTGCTTACTCATTGACCATGTGATAGGGCCATCCGTCTTGGCTGACCGTAATTGCCTTAATTGTCCCGCCTCCTCTTTTTTGCACTCCAGTTCTCCAACCTTCCTCCCTCCCATCCTTGTCAATCCCCTCCTTCCTGGCGTTGCCGCCGTTGGCTTGCTTTCCAGCTGCTCCCCCGTACTCGTTCTGGGCCTTACACCCAGATCCGGTGTCTTAGATGCCTTCCCATTGCCGCTCCCCTCCTTTCCATCCCGTTTGTCTGCCCGTTGTTCCTGTCTTCCACTATCTATCCCTATTAGTGCTATTTCCTCCGATTTCCTTCCGCGCTTGGATGTGCGTGCGCACAGCCGTATCCCGTCCCTCTGCCTCGTCTGCCTACGATCAGCTGGGCTATCTGCCGGCTCACTCCTGAATTCACCTCCTCTCATCCTTGCAGATCCTATCCTTCCTAATGTTGCTGCCGTTGGTGCGTTAGCCAACTGCCTCACCTTCCCCCCCTCCTTCTTATCCCTTTGAACCATCCGCTGTACCTGCCTTCCATTATCTACCCCCCTGGGTCCTATTCCTTCCAATCTTTCTGCATGCCTGGGTGTGCGCATGCACACAGCCGCATCCTATCCTTCTGCCTCATCTGCCTAAGCTCAGCTGAGCCACCTGCTGCCTCGCCCTCAGTTCCACCCTCTCCCTTCCTTACCGATCTTATCCTTCCTGGTGTCATCGCTCCTGATGCGCCTTCCCCCCCACCCCCACACGCGTTTTGGGTCGCGCGGCTAGGTCTGGCATCCTCACTGCCCCCCCATTGGCCATTCCGGGCCGCACGTCCAGATATGCTTTTAATGTCTGATATGCCGGGGGCAATTCTACGTGTCGATTAATCGAGCCCGCATCTGAGAACCAGGCCTCCTTCAGTAGGCGCCCTCCTTTGGAGGCATCCTGGGCGATGGCTTTTGTCCCCATGAAGTCAAATGAGTGTCCATTATTCATCATATGCGTCCATATTTGGGAATACTGCTCCTGCCTTTTGATGGCCAATTTGTGTTCATGTACCCTGGTTTTTATCCGTTTGGCCGTCTCTCCCGTGTAATTACACTGGCAATCCTTGCAGTGCACCCTATAGACCACCGATGATTTTTCCTCCTCTGGCAGTGGTTCCCTTAGGGCGCATCATTTTCATACGGAGTGTTTGGTCGGGTCGGTGGGCCACCCTGATGTTATGCGGCGCTAATATGTGAGCCGTTGCCTCTGACACCCCCTGGACGTAAGGTATCGTTGTCCAGGATATTGTCCCTAGGTCCTCTGGTGCTCTACGGGGTTCCTGGCGCTTACTATATCTTTGGACAAAACTGGCCGGGTAGCTGTTCCACCTGCATACCTGGTGGAGATGGGCACGTTCCACTTGCTTGGCCTTTTTGGTACTGCAATGCGTATCTATACGTGCAAATAACGTCCGAATGCATGCGATCTTGTGGGCTGCCGGGTGGTTGCTCGTGTAATGCAGCATCCTGTCGGTATGGGTCGCTTTCCTGTATACAGTTGTGTGGAGGGTGCCGTTGGCTTGGCGCGTGACTAATACGTCCAGAAAGGCCAAACTACCGTTGGCTTCCTCCTCCGCTGTAAATTGTATGTCCGGGAACACTGCATTCAATCTTTCCATAAAGGCAGCTTTTTCAGTCCGTTTAACGATAGCGAACGTATCGTCCACATATCTGGCCCAAAATTCTGGGTGGTAAACGGCCATTGCCTTAGCCTCCAGGCACTGTAGGACCGCCTCAGCGATAACACCCGAGATGGGAGACCCCATCGGCGTGCCCTTGATTTGTTCATACATCGTGTCCTGGAACGTGAAATGTGTTCTCAGACACAACTGCAGCAGTTTGATGACGTCTTCCATCTTAAGGGAACCATGACTTTGCAATCCCTTTAGCTGTAATAGATCTTTTATAGTTGAAACAGCCAGCTCTTGTGGGATAGATGTGAACAACGACGTCACATCAAATGAAATCATGGTCTCATCATCTTGTATTCTCACTGCTTTGAGTCTCTGTAGGAACTCCTGCGACGATTTTACCGTGGTTGTACCATCCTCTACTAGATGCTGTAGCCGCTAACTTAGCCATCTAGCCAGGCCAAACATTGGTGTACCCCTAAACACCACAATGGGTCTTAAAGGGATCCCCTCTTTATGTATTTTTGGCAAGCCGTAGAATCTCGCCATTGCCGAGTCCCTAGGCCATATGGCCCTCAGCTCTTCTTCATTCATTCCCCCCCGTCTTTTAAGCCTATCCATGATTTTATTGAGCTGATTCTTCATGGACGTTGTAGGGTCTATCTTGGTCACTCTATATGCACTGGTGTCGTTTAGTAGGGACTGGGCCTTGCTGTTATATGTGGCCCTGTCCATGACAACCGTGGCCCTGCCCTTATCTGCCGGTAGGATCACAATGGATTTGTCCTTCCGTAGCTCCTCTAGGGCCTTCCTCTCCCCTGCTGGTAAGACGTGGTGTTGTTTGTGGTTCATGAGTAGCCCCGTGACCCGCTGCCTTATAGAGTTTTTTTTCTGCGTCGTTAGTAACCATGTTTTGTATTGTAGGTTCCACGGCTGCGATGAAATCAATGGGTTGGGCATCCATCAGATTAAGGCCCGTATCCCATTGTAGTAGCCTGGTTTCCTCATCAGTGAGGCCTCTTGATGACACATTATGGACCAGTCCGGAATTGTGGTTGTAATTATGTGCTCTTTTTAGGGTCTCCATCTTTCTCTGGAGCGTTTCAGTCTTTTGCTGGCGTGCCCTCTGTGTGGTTTCATATATGTGCCGGTTGAGGGTCTCATAATGCTGTTGTGCCAGTGTGGATCGGCAGAGCTCCTGGCACCTCCGAATCCTGGGCAACCCAGTATTAATGCGCCTGTGATGGTCATTAATTAATTTTTAACAATAAACAGCTGGTTTATATTTCTCCCGGAGATCGAGGACTGTGTTATTGAACAGATATGCCCGGGATTCGTATTTTTGCAGTTATCAAAGACATATATATATATTAAAATCAGTAAAGTAACAAGGGAGCCTGTACATACACTTATATAACAGTTATAACAAGCTCGCTCGCTCGTGTTATTAGCACGCTATATGCACATGCCTTACTGTAACCGTTATAACTGTTATATAAGTGTATGCACAGGCTCCCTTGTTATTCAGCCCTTGCTCTGATGATGTCAACAGTTTGTTGACGAAAGCTTAGCAATAAAGAAGCCATTTTTTCATATATCCCAGAGCTCATTATTTTACTGATTTTAATGTCCACACGTGTGTGTGTGTAAGTGTGTGTGTGTATATATACACACACACACACACACACATATATACACACACATATATACACACACACACATATACACACACACACACATATATACACACACACATACATAGATACATACATACATACATACATACATACATACATATATATATATGTCATAAAGCAAATAGATAAAAACGATCACCGGCATAAAAATCTTAAAACAAAGATTGTTTAATTTAAAAAAAAATAAATTTAAATTAAACAATCTTTGTTTTAAGATTTTTATCCCGGTGATCGTTTTTATCTATTTGCTTTATGACATGTGTTTACCTGGGATTCGGATTTTTAGCATAATTAAGAATATATATATATATATATTTAAAGTCAATTAAATAAAATAATGAACTCCGGAATGTTAGAAAAAGGCTAACATAGCGTGCTTAAGCTCGTTTAGAAAAAATCACATTGACAACAGCAGGTATACAGCAGTAAGTCTCCCAACAAGATTTAAAAGTTGCGCTTATCAGCTGTTAGGCACGCAAGGCAGATCGTGCCTGTCAGGGCAAGACGAACATCCAAGCTGCTCTCTACAGAAGAAATCCGGCTGGCACAAGACCTCACGTGGCGCCCTGAAAAACCTCGCACCGAACAGCTGATGAGCGCGATCCGACTTACGCGCCTGACAGCTGACAGATCCGGTCCCACAACACCTGCACGTGAGAGGGCAAGACGAACATCCAAGCTGCTCTCCACTGAAAGAATCCAGCCGGCACAAGAGTTTGCGCAGCGCCCTGATAACCTCGCGCCGAACAGCTGATGAGCGCGACCCGGCTTGCGCGCCTAACAGCTGACAGGCGCGACTTTTAAATCTTGTCGGGAGCCTTACTGCTGTATACCTGCTATTATCAATGTGATTTTTCTAAACGAGCTTCTTAAGCACGCTATGTGCACATGCCACAATGTAACCGTTTTGTGCACATGCCACAATGTAACCGTTTTTTCAACTGTTATGTGAATTTATGCACATGCTCCCTTACCATTTAGCCCTTTGCTCTGATGATGTTAACAGGTTGTTAACGAAAGCTCAGCAATAAAGAAGCCTTTTTCTAATATCCCGGAGTTCATTATTTTTATATAATTGACTATATATATATATATATATGCCAAGACACTTCCAATTTTACGCGGGAGAAAACCCGAATTACCAAAGACCTACATACAAACACCCGTGAAAACCTCAGAAAACACATATCTATATATATCTATATATATATCTATATATATATATATATATATCTATCTATCTATATATATATATATATATATATATATATATATATATATATATATATATATATATATATATATATATATATATATATATATATAATGTATTGATTGTTTAATTTACAAAGCTGAGCTTTCGTCGGCCACACTGCCGACATCATCAGAGCATATAACGTGAGATTTGGGAGTCCGTTCTTATATGACTGGCTGTTTCTGTGCCCGGGCTCTCGACCTAGTCGTCGGTCCGCTCATCGGCGCCGGGCGCACCGTTCTTAAAGGGGCCGTTTCCAAAGGTATCCTCTCTCCTCCAGTTGCTGTTGTTCTTAGGGTATGTGTGCTAGCGTTAGGGGGTCAAGTGTCAGATCGTTCCTGCTCCTCCCGTTTCGTGCCGGGGGATCGGGTGTCAACCCGTTCTTGTTTCTCTCCCCCCCATCCCCATGGTCCCATTCATTTTAGTCTGTCTACATGTCCCTGAACTACCCATGGGGCGTGTAGTTTCTTCAGCTCATGTGTGGGGGCGCAGGAAATAATCATCTCACGGTTTGCACATGCTGTTCGTTGTTCCCTTCGTCACTGAGTGTGGTCACATCCCTATAGTCTGGTCTTTAGCAGGGCATATCTTTGCTGCTCCCCTCCTCTTCCCAGCCTCCGCTACCCCTCTTTCATGTGTGTGTGTGTCACGGGGTTGGCTATCTGGTCCTTCCTGTTCGTTGTCTTGCTCCCCCTGTTTTGTCTGGATCGGGGTGTAAGCTTCCTCTGTTCTTTTACTCACCGCCCCAGTGCCTCCTTGTATGTGAGTTCCTAGTGGTTGTTTGTCTGGTAGTGTTCGATCAATCCCCCCTTTCCTTTTTGTGCCCCGCTGGGTCTGGGGCGTTGTCTTGTTTGTGGGGTGTGCTTCTGGTTCGTTGCTCTCTCCGGGGGACGTGGTGGTCGTCCTTTCTGTTGTTCCATCCTTCCAGTTATGTCTGGTGCGGGCAGGTTGTTTATGTTGCCAGTTGGTATGATGCCTTCCCCACCCCTTTAACATTTGGTACGCAGGGCCAAGCTCTATATGCCGGTTAATGGAGTTTTTATCCGACATCCAGGCTTCTTTGAGCAGGCGGCCTCCCTTGGTGGCATCACGGGATAAAGTCTCCACGTTGGCGAGGTTGAACTCATGGCCATAGTTGGCCATGTGGGTCCACACCTGCGAGTGCTGTTCCTGCCTCTTCTATATACCTATAATAAAGGTAAAAAAAGATATATGCAGTGTTATCTTCATTTTAGATATCAAAAGGGTTTTGCGGCTCCCAGTGTTTTGTTTTCGGTGGGAAACAGGTCCAAGTGGCTCTTTGAGTGTTTTGGGTTGCCTACCCCTGGTGTAGCCCAAGCTACATGCAGCCAAAGCCAAAAAGTACTAAATTAAGCGTGATCATGAGGGAAACAGTTCAAGGGGAAAGGATGTTTTAAAAATAAACAGGATGAGTGCACCAAAACCAAAGAACAAACTGTGAATTTCTACCGGAACGACAACATGCTCATATATGGTAGTATGTCGGTTGTTGAGGTAACCTGAGCAGACAAAGACAGAGATAATGTATTCCGGTTAGGAGCTTCTGATAGATTGTGACCTCTGCGGGCCTATCCAATGGGACCAAAGGGGAAGGGAAATGGGGCGTCGCAATAGGATGTATAAAAATGACTGCTCAACATGGCTCGCATGTGGTCCGTTGCTTGGGAACTTCCTGCGTGAAGTCTTGACTCAGATCCACCGTGCTTTGCAAACCGCTGTTTTCTTTGTTAGCAATAAATTTCATTTTCTTTGCAACCCAATTAGTGGATTTAATTTGTTTTTAAATTCATGCGCAACAGTTTTGGCGCCCAGCAGGTGGGGCTCGAGGAACAGTCATTTCCGGTTCCCGGAGAACCTGGAGACGACATCGGAAGGCATCCCTGTTGAATTCAACGGTCTGATCTCGAACTCCAGGGACCGAGGTCTGGAATTGACATTTAGCTTCCACGGACCCAAATAGAGGTTGCTAAGAAAACGACGGAAGGAGGGATCAGTGATGAATTACCGACCTCAATAACTGGACAACTTCGTGCACGAACCTACGTGAGTTATCTGGGGTAAACCAGAAGAAATAACTGCCTAGGCAGTCGGGTGGAAGACTGGGTAGGACTGTGTGAATCTGAGATCTGTGAAAGGAGTGCTTGAGATGCCCCAAGAACCATAGGATTGCAAGGCAAAGTGAGTGCGGACTCTTGAGTACCTGATTTCCATACCTCTGAGAGGAGATTGGTGGGGAAAAAGAGAAAGCGGCTTGGTGAAGCGAATCGTGGTCTCATTAGATCAGTTAGGATAAGAGGACAGTACGGTAAACCAGTATGGGTAATTCAGGAGGATCCCAAAAGAAGAAATGTGTAAAGAAAATAAGAAAGAACCCCAAATTGAACATTGATCCGGGAAGTCTGTTAGGAATCCTGCTGGCCAATTGGGGAAAAAACCCCTATAATAAGATCATTATTAAGTTGAATTTGACCAAGGAAGATATGGTAAATTTGTGTTGTTTTATTTGGTGGGAAGACGAGAGAATAGAATGGCCACGTATGGGAACTACTGACTATTTTGCGTGCCAACACTTGTATGAATATGTTAAACAAAAATCATGCAAGTCCTTAGACAATGGATTATGCCTTAATTTGGACCCCTGATAAGTGGGTAGAACCAGCAGATCTGGTGTATACTACAGTTTATTTGAACCAAGAGGAAGAAGGAACAAGACAAGGAAGATAGGCAACACCGATATTTTCCCCCTCCATATAACCCCGGACTTGTTCCGGAAGTTCAAAACATCCCACAAGGTCCACCCCCTTTGGCAGAGACCAGACCCGAAACTCCTCCAATTACTAAAAGGAAGAATAAGAAGTATAAAAATCTTAGAAGAGAATTAGAACAGTGTAAAAAAGATATTGAAAATTTGCCCTTCACTAAAGATAAAGAAATGGAGGACCCAACTCTGTTCCCTTTAAGGGAGGTACCCAATGGAATTGACACTCAGGAGGTGCCCATAATTAGTTTTGTACAGGAACCCCTTCGGGCGTCTGAGATACGGGCCTTTAAGAAGGAACTTAAAAACCTGATAGAAGATCCTTTAGGAACAGCAGAACAGCTAGAGAATTTATTAGGGCCAAATATTTACACATGGGACGAAATTATGGCCATTTTGAATACCTTGTTCTCTGCTGAAGAAAGACAACTCATTCGTACAGCAGCAATGAAGATATGGGACAGGGAACATCCCCAGGGAGGGAATAACCCACCGCCAAACGGGGAAGCTAAATTTCCATTAATAAGACCAAATTGGAATAATAATAATCCAGTAGATAGACAGAATATGGAAGATCTAAGAACTATGATTATACGGGGAATGAGGGAAGCTGTGCCAAAGGCACAGAATGTGTCAAAGGCACTACAAATAGAGCAAGAAAAAGAGGAATCCCCTGCTGCCTTTTTACAAAGACTTAAAGATGGCATGCGGAAGTGGTCCGGAATGGATCCGGATGAAGCCACAAATGTGCCACTAGTTAGGGTGCAATTTGTTACTAAATCTTGGCCAGACATCCGAAAGAAGTTACAGAAGTTGGATAACTGAACACGGAGGTCGATTGATGATTTACTGAAAGAAGCGCAGAAAAAATATGTGCAGAGAGATAATGAAAAGCCGAAACAAAAAGGAAGAATGATGGTTGCAACAGTAAATGAACTCTTACAGAAGCAACCTGAAAAATCTCAGTTGGACCCCTCACCTCGAGTCCCATATGGCAGGGGGAGAGGAAGTAATGGAAACAGAGGAGAAGGACAGTATCAATATCTAAATGGAAGAGGTAGAGGGAGTTTCGGAACGGGATTCAGAGAAAGAGCATGTTTTGAGTGTGGACAGAAAGGACACTTTAAGAAAGATTGTCCACAAGTGCAGAAGGATCAGCAAGTGTGTAAATTAATGGAGGAAGATGAAAGTCAATTTTAGGGGTGTCAGGGGCAATTTACTTTAAGGTCCCACAATGAGCCCTTGATAAATTTAGAAGTGGGACCCGATAGAGAAGAGATAGTGTTTTTAGTGGATACTGGAGCAGCGTGCACCTCTGTGTCTACCTTAAGCCCTCAAATGCAACTAAGTGAACAAACAATCAGAGTGTCAGGGATAAAAGGGGAAGGCTTTCAAGTACAGAAATTAAAATCATTACAAATGAAGCAAAAAAATAAGGAGTGGGAAATTGAAATAGAAATGTTATATATACCAGAGGCAGGTGTGAATTTGTTACGAAGAGATGCCTTAAATGCTCTCGGCTTAAGCATAACATTTGGACAAGAAATTAAAATTAATGTGTTAACAGAGGAGGACGAAAAGAGAATACAACCCAAAGTATGGGGTAAGAAAAGGAAACAGAGGAGGACTTAGAGTTCCCCCTTTGAAAATAGAACTTAAAACACCAGGAGAAGCAGTGCAACAAAAACAATACTCCATTTCAATGGAAGGGAGGAGAGGATTGCAATCCATCATCGACCAATTGATTGAAGACGGACTTTTAGAGCCAACAATGTCTCCCTTTAACACTCCCATTCTGGAGTGTTAAAGAAAACCAGATGGAACCTTCAGAATAGTACAAGACCTTAGGCTCTTGAATAGAATTGTAAGGATTAGGCATCCAGTTGTCCCTAATCCATATACTTTAATGGGACATATTCCACCTAAACATAAGTGGTTCAGTGTGCTAGATCTAAAAGATGCTTTTTGGGCATGTCCTCTGGATAAAGAGTCAAGGCCCCTTTTTGCCTTTGAATGGGAAAACCCATTTACTGGCAGAAAACAACAATATCAATGGACAGTGTTACCTCAAGGATTTACTGAATCTCCCAATTTATTCGGACAAATATTGGAACAAGTGCTGGAAAAATTTGAAATCCCAAGAGGGATTTATTTGATTTACTGTTGTCCGGAGAGAAGCAACAGGAGGTAACACTGGCCACTGATAAACCGCTGAATTTCTTAGGAGAAAAAGGACTAAGAGTATCGAAGAAGAAATTGCAATATGTAGAAAAGGAAGTAAAGTATTTAGGACATTTAATTAGTGAAGGAAGCAGAAAAATAATGGTGGAACGAATAAAAGGAATAGCTAAACAGCAGCTACCTAAAGATAAGAAAGAGTTGAGAAAATTTTTGGGATTAGTGGGCTATTGCCGATTATGGATAAATAATTATGCCAATTTAACTAAACCCTTGTATGCCAGATTAATTGATGATGAGCCATGGAAGATACAATGGGATGAGGAAGGGAAGAAAAGTATTGAAGACCTCAAGTGCAAGCACCTGTTTTGAGTCTTCCCAATTTGGATAAACCATTTCACCTATTTATGAACGCAGAAGATGGGGTGGTCCAAGGAGTATTGACTCAAAATTGGGGTGGATAAAGGAAACCCGTAGCCTTCCTTTCAAAAATAATGGATCCAGTAGTTAGAGGTGGCCTAGTTGCATACAGGCCATAGCAGCCACTGCCCTGTTGGTGCAGGAAAGTCGGAAATTGACTTTTGGAGGAGTGTTAGTGGTCAGTACTCCACACCAAGTACGAACTATGCTACAACAAAAAGCCAGTCGGTGGTTAATGGATTCTCGCATTTTGAAATATGAAGGAATATTAATGAAAAAGGATGATTTGCTTTTAACCACAGACCATAACTTAAACCCCACTGGATTGCTGTAATACATGTGGGTGGGCATCAGAAAGGGAACTCATTTGAAGCAATAGGTAATAGAATAGCAGACGAGGAAGCTAAAAGAGCAGGAGAAGAAGAAGAACAAGTAGAAATGAGGTTATTAATCCCAACCATTAAGGATAGTCCCATCCCAGTATTTTCTGAAGAACAAAAGATGAAGTTAAAAGAGATAGGAGGACAGGAGGACGAAGTAGGAAAATGGTATCTTCCAGATGGAAGGCAAATCCTGAATAAAGCCATTGCAAGGGGGCTATTGGAAAATTTACATGAAGGTAGCCATTGGGGAACACAAGCGCTTGTAGACACCTTTTTGAAGAATTATGTTTGTATGGGTATTTACACTATAGGACAACAACTAACAGAAAAATGCTTAATTTGTAAAAAGATAAATAGACGGGCTTTGCGTAAACAACCTCAAGGAGAAAGATCGCCTGCATATAGACCTTTTCAGTGTATCCAGGTAGGCTTCACTGAATTACCCCGTAGTAGAACTTATAAGCATATTTTGGTGATTATTGACCATTTAACAGGGTGGATTGAAGTATTCCCAGTGAATAGTGCAACTACTCAGATGGTTGTGAGGATATTATTAGACCAAATAATTCCCAGATATGGATTAGTAACTCAAGTATAGTGATCAAGGTAGTCATTTTACAGGGACAATAGTACAAGAGGTAGGAAAAGCTTTGGGAATAGACTGGAAGTTTCACACCCCTTGGCATCCTCAGTCCAGTGGGAAAGTGGAAAGGGCAAATTCCAAACTAAAGGAATCCATAAGTAAATTGGTATTGGAAACAAGGATGCCTTGGACAAAATGTTTGCCTTTAGCCTTACTAAGGTTATGCACTCAGCCTAGAAAAGATATTGGATTATCCCCTTATGAATTATTATTTGGTGTTGGATTCACCCCAGGGAATATATGTATAGACTCATTTAAAACTAAAGATAATGTACTAAGACAATATGTGCATAAACTGTCCCAGTATCTTGACCATTGCAGGAAGCAAGGATTGCTGGCTCAAACGCCGCCTCTGGAGTTTCTTGTACACAAATTCAAGATCGGAGATTGATCCGGAGCTGGAAAAGGGAGAAATTGCAACCCAAGTGGGAAGGCCCGTTCCAGGTGTTGCTGACCTCTGAAACCGCTATCTGGACTGCTGAAAAAGGGTGGACCCATTATACAAGAACTAAGGGACCAGTAACTGAACCTCATGAGGACTAGACCATTGTGACCTTTGATGATCCTTTGAAACTGGTCCTGAAAAGGAGATAAGAACATATGTTGCCAGTGGACAAACCCTTCTGGATAGGGATAGGTTTAAACATTTTCCTTCTTCTCTTAGGTATAGCCGTTGCTTACTGGGCAAGAGAGGAGTGGGTTCCTATCCTGTGTCCGAAAGGAAGGCAAACAGTGGATGAAACAGAATTACAGAATTTACCTGATATGTTGCAAATGTATATTTGATTGTTGTTGTTGTCAGCATTGTGTAGACTGTGGACCAGCTCACAGTTATTGCAAACAAGAGTGTGACATTGTAATCATTGAAGATTCGGTACCAGACTATTTTGAAGTTCCAAAAGAGAAGAAGTATATAAACTTAAAAACAGGGAAGAGGTATAAAACATAGCAAGAATGGCAGGACTCTATGCGCTCTGCCTGTCCTTGGTTACAACAATAGTTAGTATGAGAGTAGATCAATGGTGTGTATGGAATGAAAAAGGACTAATATGGTGGAATGTGAAAGGGAACAAGAAATACGGAACAGTCTCCCAAAGTTTCTTTAATTTTATTTTTAAAATGGTATAAAAAGAAAAGGAGGGAATTTGAGGGAAACAGTTCAAGGGGAAAGGATGTTTTAAAAATAAACAGGATGAGTGCACCAAAACCAAAGAACAAACTGTGGATTTCTACCGGAATGACAACATGCTCATATATGGTAGTATGTCGGTTGTTGAGGTAACCTGAGCAGACAAAGACAGAGATAATGTATTTCGGTTAGTCGCTTCTGATAGATTGTGACCTCTGTGGGCCTATCCAATGGAACCAAAGGGGAAGGGAAATGGGGTGTCGCGATAAGATGTATAAAAATGACTGCTCAACGTGGCTCGCGTGTGGTCCATTGCTTGGGAACTTCCTGTGTGAAGTCTTGACTCAGATCCACCACGCTTTGCAAACCGCTGTTTTCTTTGTTAGCAATAAATTTCGTTTTCTTTGCAATCCAATTAGTGGATTTAATTTGTTTTTAAATTCATGCGCAACACTCGTAGACAGCGTGATTGAACTGGGTAAGAATACTGATTCTCTCTCTTCTACCTGATTGATTTCCTGGAAAAAAAAACCCAGAAGTAAAAATCCTCCGAAGGTGAGGGGGGGGATTTCTGCTCCACCCTCCTCTAAATGGAAACGGCAAATTAAATGTATGGGGAATAGAATTATACAGAAATGAAATCAATATAAGACTTAAACTTGGAAAGTGTGAAATCGATGGATTATGTTATGATTCTCCTGGCAAAAGATTATTGATGGAAATAAATGGTAATTTATTTGTTTTGAAAGCTGAAAAATGAGCTGGTGCTGACATCTAGTGGTGGATGAAAATACTGCCCTAAATATACAGCCCAGAAAAAACTTCTTATTGTGACCTTCAAAGCTTTAACTAAACAAAGAACAGCTGCAATAAAAGAAAAGAAAACATTGTGGACTATTTACAAAGCGAGAACTATAAAACCTAGAAAAAAATTGACCTTCCTGGATTATAAATACTCTTTAAACTGTGACTTTAAAGCAGTTGACAGAGAAAGGAAAGCTTTGATTTTTGGTCATTATGGAGCATCAGAGGTCTGCAGAAAGAACATATCAACAAAAAATAAATACTTCCCAGGAGGAAATGTATGTTATGTTACAACAAATACAAATGACATTAATTTCAAACCATGAGGAAATTAAAAATGAATTTGAAAACTTAAATGAATACATTCTCAATTTAATGTCACAACAAATAAATGATCAGAAAACAAAAAGAGAGAGAGATCAAGTAAAGCAGATAACTGAGCATAAACTAGTGGAAAGAAACTTAGAGATGGAATTTAATAATGGAAGGAACTGTGATGTAATCCAGATGGAGAAAAGCTTTCAGGAAATACTGGACATGGAAAAGATAACCTATATGTCAAGATTCCAAGAACTTGAGAGAAAAAAGGTGATGGGAAAAACTAAGAGAGAAAAAAAGAAAAAGATCTC
The DNA here is from genome assembly GCA_023970755.1 of Azemiops feae. Lineage (NCBI taxonomy): Eukaryota > Metazoa > Chordata > Lepidosauria > Squamata > Viperidae > Azemiops > Azemiops feae. Next base: position 14,967 of record JALGBA010002125.1, read on the forward strand.
TGAGAAATATTCCCACAAAAACACACTAATTCACTTATCTTGTGTACTGACAACAACAACTACAAAACTATGGAAAGATCTTGGGGTTCAATGGAACAGGAAAAATGGCAAAAAAAAAAAAAAAAAGGACTAAAGCCAGAATTAAGAAATTAGATGACGGGACTTGTTTGATGGAATGCTTAAAGACTAAGCACTTGTTTGAATATGGTTAAAGAAATAAAATTTTGAATACAAATGAATCTTAGCTTAGGAGGGATAGGCTCCTTAAACAATACAGTATTTTTAGCCTATGATATGAGAAATACAAAAATGTTTGGGATGATTTATATGAGGGAAATGTACTAAATACTTAAATATAATGAATTTTGAAGACTTGAATATGCTTTAAAAAATGAAACATTGATTATAAATGTATTTTAGCTTAACAGGGAGATATATATATATGTTGTAAAGCAAATAAGTAAAAACGATCACCGGGATGAAAATCTTAAAACAAAGATTGTTTTTACTTATTTGCTTTACGACATGTGTTTACCCGGGATTCGGTATCTTGGCGACGTTTTGACGAGGTCCCACTCGCCATCTTCAGGTTGGTGTCTTCGGCTTCGTGCTTGTGCGAGCAAAGCGTGATCGGAGCTGCCATCCTTCTATAAATACTATCTACATCATCTGGAAGTCCCTGTCTTCGTTGAAGCGGGAAAACCTATCCGCCATTTTCATTTTCCCGCTTCAACGAAGACAGGGACTTCCAGATGGTGTAGATAGTATTTATAGAAGGACGGCAGCTCTGATCACGCTTTGCTCGCACAAGCACGAAGCCGAAGACACCAGCCTGAAGATGGCGAGTGGGACCTCGTCGAAACGTCGCCAAGATACTCTCAATCTTACACGGGAAAAGACCTGAATACGCCAAGACCTGCATACCTGTACCCGTGAAAATCTACGAAAACAAATATATATATATATATATATATATATATATATATATATATATATATATATATATATATATATATATATATATATATATATATATATATATGTTCAATGACACAGTCCTCGATCTCTGGGAGAAATATAAACCAGCTGTTATTATTGTTAAAAAGTTTAAAACAATATAAACAACTATTTACAATATTAAAACAACTTAGCTTTTGCTGGTCCCCTGCCAGCGTCCTCAGAGTGAAGTTTTGGGGTGGAGATTACTTTTATAAACCTTGCTAGCCTAATTGCTTAATCATTGACCATGTGATAGGGCCATCCATCCTGGCTGACCGTAATTGCCTTAATTGTCCCGCCTCCTCTTTTTTGCACTCCAGTTCTCCAACCTTCCTCCCTCCCTCCCATCCTTGTCAACCCCCTCCTTCCTGGCGCTGCTGCCGTTGGCATGCTTCCCAGCCGCTCCCCCGTGCTCATTCCGGGCCTTACATCCAGATCCGGTGTCTTAGATGCCTTTCCATTGCTGCTCCCCTCCTTTCCATCCCGTTTGTCTGCCCATTGTTCCTGTCTTCCACTGTCTATCCCTATTAGTCCTAGCTTGGACGTGCGTGGAATAATATGTGACAATATATTATTTCTGTCCTTTGTTCTTTCTGTTTCAAGATATGAAAAATGTAAGTGTTGGGATGGTTCATATGAGGAAAAAGACTTCAATATGTAAGTGTAATTGACTTTAAGAAAATTTTAACAGGTAAAAATGTTTTCTTTTGAATATTGAGGGGGAAATAAATCTAAATGAGAACTCTAAAAACAGGATCTATGATAAGGTGATCTAGATGATTAATGAGAAAAGAAGCTTAATAATGTGGAGGATATTCATAGATATTTAATCTTCTAAAACTATCAAGAAATGTAATAATTTAAGGTTGATAAAAAAGAATATTATTGGAAGAAGAGAAAATCAAGGAAAGCTACTATGTGGAATATGGAACTATAGAAACTAACTGTTATTGATTATTTGTAAATAGAAATCCAGACAACACACTGTTTACTAAATATTGATGATGATATGTAAAAAAACAACCAATAAAACATATTTTTTTAAAAAAGAAATGCTCCATTTTTTCATATTATATAAATATGTTTCAACATTGACATAACATAAGGAGAAGAATTTTTTTGTGTAAAATAATTTGCTTTGCCAAATCTAGGCTAAATAGAGTTCTTCATGAAATGTCAAATGCTGTATTTGGTGAGTATAGTTCAGCATTAGATTTACATCTTTATGAACTTTATATTTACATTTTTAAGAACTATATATATTTACCTGTACCTATAATAAGTGAGGCCAAACTGGAGCCACAATCCAATCATATGAATCCAGAACCCTGAAATTACTTACAAAACCAGAAATTTGATATCCAACCTTTTTAAAATAGAGAAATTTGATGAACATGAAACAAAACAAAATTTTCTGAATTAACACTATTCTTAAGTCATAAGAGGTATATTTTATATTTCATAAAACCTAGACCTACTGGATATTTCACTTCCCCACCCTCATATTTCTTATTTGTTGTTAATTTTATTAATCTTTATGCTATTGCTTAAGTTCATGTAAAACTGATTATTGGTTTCATTTTAAATACAATGTCTCTTAGATGTTTATGTATTTGTCAATTTATATAGCAACCTGTTCAATGTGCAGCTCAAGGCAGCTGACTATTGTAGAACAACACTATAAAAATAAATGGTTAAAAGCATAAATAAATCAGTTATGACAAAGCCAATTTGACGGTCAGTCCAGATGGTTTACAAAATCACCTAACCTAATACCTGGTGAACAATCAGGTCTACAAAACAGGACAATTGGTTTTGATAGGATTGAGCCTGACTCTGTTCCTTACTCATTAAATCTTCACAGGTTCCAGACATTGTGTCAGAAGATTGAGCAATCACTTGAATAATCATGGATGAGATATATAATTGGGTGTCCTCAGCATACTGAAGACACCTAACCCCATCCTGATGGATGGCCTCACCCTGTAGCCTCATATAGTTAAACAGAAGTGGGGAGAGAATCAAACTATCCAAAACAAGTATTGAGATCTGCATCAGCACCTCCCATCACAGCCAACTACAACCAACCCTTGAAGTAGAAGAACTCTTGTAATGCCAGGTCTTCATTAATTAATAGATCAAGGGATACTGAAAGATTGAGGAGAGCCAAGATGGATGCACCACCCCATCCTGATCCCATCTTAGGAATCTATAAGCATAATTACAGGAATCTATAAGCCTTGGTATTATACAGAGGCCTGAAACCAAACTAAAAGGCATCTAGATATCTAGATAATCTATTTATTCCAGAGCCTTCTGAAATTGCAGCCCAACTGCATTTTTCACAACGTTTTTGGAAAAGGAAATGTTGGAAACAGGTCAGAAATTATCCAGTATTGTCAGGTCCACATATGGGGAGGATTACTGCCTCCTTAAGCATAGGGGAACTACCCCTTACCTCAATAATGCCTGAACTCAACCCAGGGAACTTGACCAATTGGGAAGAATAGGATTTTAATAAATTGGTTGTCCCACTAACAACTTTGAGGATTCTTAGACTTTCTCAAAAATGTCAACATAAGCAATAAAAAGCAGAATGAAACTCTCCCCAGATAACCATGCCAGATTCTGCCTTAGTCATCTTAACAAGATCTGCACAACTGGAATCTAGTTCAGAACAAATCTGAACAATGCTATTGAATAGATACCAGAAAATTCCTCACAGCAGCCCTTCAGATGGTCATCTAACCCAGGGCTTTTCAACCTGTGGTACGCGTACCACTTGTGGTACATTAACAAGTGGCAGGTGGTACGCAGCCCTGCCTAGCCAAGTGTAGTGGGGGAAGGAAAGAGCCAGCGCAGGCAAGGACTTACAGTGAGAGAGTCCTCTGGAGCTGCAGTGGCTGGAGAGAGACAAAGGGCCCAGGCTCAGTTCTGGCTCACCCTCCCCCATGAGAAAGGAGGAGGAGGGGGCGGAGATAGGAGAGGCTATAAAAGGAAGCAGTTTGGGCAGGAGAGGGAGAGAGAAAAAAGCAGCAGCCTTGGGAGGAGGCGGAGTCAGCTCTAACTGCACAGAAGGGAAAGAAGTTGAAGGAGGAGGGTGGGGGAGGGGTTGCCCTCCAAGAGGAATGAAAAAAGGCAGCAATGGCTGGAGGTGAGGAGGGAGGGAGGGAGATGGAGATTGGAAGGATTCTTATGTGCTTTTGTGACTTTGAAGTTCTGGGATTTGTGCAATGTGGGCTTTGTGTTCTTAAGGAGTGTTTGGCAATTTCTATTTGGCTGATGGCTGATGTCTCCTGTTAGCTTCTATTGCTCTGCTATTGTTAGCTGTAAGTATTTTTCTCCTGAATGGATTTTGCCTGTAGATTCCTTTACTTATGAATGGAGGCATTTGGGGAGGCTACCTTAGCCGGCAGCCAATACTTACTACATTTTTTTTTCTTCCTTACTTTCCTTTCTAGCCAGTAGCTAATTCTTAAACGGGAATGTGCCTTTTTAAGCTAGTTCACTCAGCAGTTTGTCTTTTCTGTTTCTGGAGGCTTTTCCTTGTTTGATGAATATATGGAAGAGAAAAAATATGGGGGGGGGGGTCAAATTCTTCCTTCAGAAGGAGGTGGGCATGAGAAAGAGGGAGGCAGGGAAGGAGGGAGGGAAGTCTCGCCTTAGCACTTGGTCACCAGTAGCCCTTCCATTGACTTTACTTGTCAAAAGGTTGCAAAAGGGGATCACATGACCCTGGGACACTGTGACCATCATAAATATGAATCAGTTGCCAAGCATCCAAATATAAATCACATGACCCTGGACATGCTGCAATGGTCATAAGTGTGAAAATGGTCATAAGTCATTTCAGTGCAATTGCAACTTTGAATAGGGTTGTTTTTTTGGTCATCAAGTTTTTGACACCTTGCTAGGTGGTACTCGAATATTGCCATATCCTAAAAGTGGTACAATTGGTAAAAAGGTTGAAAAGCCCTGATCTAACCTATCACAGGACAGAATAAGTTGCCTTAAATAGGATAGCTATCTAGTTAGTAGTCAACAGATGCAATCAACATGGGAAAATATACATTTTTGCCTTTTTTTCATTGTATAATCCTTAAAAATGGTCCTTGCCCATGTGTTGTGGATTAGTTCCATGTCTTCCTCCAATAACATTCTAGATCTTTTCTGCAATTTCATCTTCTGAAGTTCTTATGAAAATCAGACTCTTCAGGATCTACATTCATAGAGAGGCTATGCAAGTGCAGTCTGATACAAGGGCATAGCCATCTTTACATTCCAAGAAGAAATTAAAGCTTCAATTGAATTGTCCTCAGGAACTTTCCAAGGTACTCTTTGAATACAAGTGGGTATGTCAGGAACCTGGGATAGATCAATTAAATGGATCCTATTTTCCCACCAGAAAATAGAGTACCAGAATAAAGAGCTTCAGGCCATCAAAGTGATCTATCAATGACAAGGGATAACTTGATATTTCCTTCAACTCCAGATCATGTGCAGCTGCCCTGAGATAAAACCCCTTACTGTCTGTTAGATTCCTGATAATTTGATCAGAGCCAATGTTGCATCTAGGAAAGAATTTGAAGCAGGTTGTATAAATCCAATTTTTAAGAAATTTCTTCTTGGATCCAGGTTGGGTCTCCCTCTGATGAGCTCCCATTTATTGCTTCTTGTCCTGCCCTCATGTGCTTTGGAGAATAAATGGATTCTTTTCTCTGTGACAGCCTTTTAAGTATTGAAAGAGGGCTATCATGTCACCCCTAAGCCTTCTCTTCATTAAACGATACCTACTTCCTTTTGCCATTCCTTATACAATTCAGTCTCGAGACCCTTATCTTTTTTGTTGCTGTTCTCTGCACTCTGTCATGGTTCTGATAGATGAGACCAATAAAAACAGAACTCCAAGGCAAAAGTTTCCTTAAAGAACATATTTATTGGCTACAAAGTATCAGCACGATCAAAAGTGAAACCAAGCCTGAAATTCCCTCCCAACTGTTACAAAATTACAAAGTTGAACTTCCCACCAAAGTAGTATGTCATAAATCACATTCCCCAATAAACTACTTGGGCAGGGTTTCTAACGGAAAGCTCAGCCTGCCCAAACCCAAGCAGCAATGACCTTGGTTCCCACAGGACAACGTATTGTTATGTCTACCCTTAAAAGCACACATCCCCCCTCCCAACTGTGGCAACTGAAAATGAAGTTGCAGCATTGACAGTTGGATCCTCTAGAGAAAAGAGAAATCTTGTAAAATGAAGAAGAATTAGTTAGAAATCTCCACGAGGCTTATGAGGGCGCTTATTGAAAAATTTATGTATCAATCTATCTGCTTTAACCTCTGTACTTTTCACCCAAGTGGCCTCTGACAGTGGGTACCCTTTCCACTGTAAAAAATACTGTAATTTTCCTTTGTATAACCTATTTCATAATGGGTATCTCCCTCCACTATAAGGGGACCAGGTGCCTGTCTTGGAAGAAGTCTTAAAGAGGACTCCCTGAAAGGTTTCAAGAGACTGCAGTGAAAACCAGGGTGGATTTTTCCCAAAAGACAAGGGAGTTTTAACTCTACTGTGACAGGATTTATAATTCAAATTATGGGGAAAGGTCCAAGGAATTTTGGTCCTAATTTTTTACTAGGCAATTTGAGTCTTAAATACTTCATAAAGAGATAGACTCCCCCCCACTCAAAATAGCTTCTGAGGAGCCCTTTTTTTTGTCAGCCTGCTCTTTGTAAATTTTTGAGGTTTTCACTAAAGCTTTTTTTGCATTGTCCCAAACAGCTTTACAGGAGGTCACCCACTGATCTAAGGTTTGAGAAGTGGAAGGATCCTGTGGGTATTCAGGCATAGGAATGAATTCTCTTACCAGTAGCTATCTTAAAAGGGGTGAGTACAGTGCTGCTATGTACTGTGTTATTATAAGCCACCTCGGCAAAAGGGAAGAGGTAATCAACATAACACCTAATGTATTGTTCCACCATTGCATTTGCTTTTTCAGCCACTCCATTCATAGATGGATGAAAAGCCGATGATAGTCCTTGTGTGGATCCAATCAGTTTAAGGAAGTCCCTCCAAAATCTCGCAGTAAAGTGGACTACCCTATCTGAAATAATCTGTTTTGGTGCTCCATGGAGCCGATATATATGTTTAAGAAATATTATGGCTAACTTCTTTATGGAGGGGAGACCGGAGCAGGCTATGAAGTGAGCCTGCTTTGAAAAAAGGTCAATAACAGTCCATATTACCGTATTTCCCCTACTTTCTGGTAATTCCACAATAAAGTCCATGGCAATCTCTTCCCAGGGTTGGGATGTTGAGAACAGGCTTGGCCGCAAACAGTCTCTTTAAGTTCTCAAAAGCAGTTTGCCATTCTATAGACCATGGCGGGGGCTGACAGGGTCGTGGCTTTCCCCCATTTTTCCCAGTCTTTTAACAGTTCAGAAATTGGCAAAGCGATCTCAGCAAAAGAGGGGATGAATTGCCGGTAGAAATTTGCGAATCCCAAAAAGCTTTGGAGTTGATTGCGGGTCCATGGGGGTTGCCATTCTATTAAAGCTTTAATCTTGGCTGGATCCATTTCAATGCCTTCACTGGAAATTCTATATCCTAGGTCACGGGTCGGCAACCCGCGGCTCCGGAGCCGCATGCGGCTCTTTGAGGCCTTACCTGCGGCTCCGGAGCCTCCTCCGCCATTTTGGCGAGCGCATGCGCGCATGCGCGGGCGGGTGCGGGGGTGCGCGTGCGGGGGTGCGCGTGCGCGAACGGGCGGGCGCACGCATGCGCGAACGGGTGCACATGCGCGAACGGCTCGCGCGCATGCACGAACGGCGCACAGGTGCGCGCGCATGCGCGAACGGCGCGGCTCCCAGGGTTTTTTTTTTTTTGGACAAACGGGTCCGTGCGGCTCATCCGACGTTTCGGATGGCCGACCCATGTGTAAAGTTTAGCGTTCAGCAGTTTTTTGAGTACTTCGTGCACTAATTTAATATGCTTTGCCATGGTCTCTGTGTAAATGAGGATGTCTTCAAGGTAGACTAAAACCCCCTTGTACAGGTGATCATGCAGCACTTGATTGATCAATTGCATGAATACAGCAGGGGCCCCCTGCAGACCAAACAGCATAACTTTGAACTGAAAGCCATCTTCCAATCGTCTCCTTTTTTGACTCTCACTCGATAGTATGCCTCCCTTAGGTCTAACTTGGTTAAAAAAAAACACTTTCCTTTTGCTAAATGGGCTAACATGTCTTTCATTAAAGGGAGGGGGTACATATTCTCCACACTGATTGTGTTTAATCCTTTAAAATCAACACAGAGCCTCAACAACCCATCTTTCTTCTCTTTAAAAAGTACAGGGGCAGCTACTCGGGATTTTGCTGGCTGAATGAATCCTCTGGCCAAGTTCTTATCAATGTACTCAGCTCTCTCAATTTGCGGGAGAGTCATTGAGTACATTTTTGGCTTACGCAGTTTGGCTCCCAGCAAAATCTCAATAGTGCAGTCAGTCATTCTATGGGGAGGCAGGATGTCACATTCTGTCTCGCTGAATGCCTCAACTAAATCTCAATATTCGCTTGGGATGAGCGGCATCCCAGGTATGGAGTTTGCGACAGATTTCAGGGTCTCAAGGGACTGCCCCTGGCTTTCACTTGTGCTGCTGGCTGTCATGGTTCCGACATATGAAACTCTTCAAAGAACTTCGAGGCATTGTTTACCTTAAAGAATCTTTATTCGAGCAGCAACACATCGGCATGTACATAGTCCAAGCCAAAATCTGCCTTCCCCTCCCCTAAGCACATAGTATCAAAGCACATTTCCCTCCTCTAACTAACAGTCATAAATCACATTCTCCAATTAGTTTGAAATGCTGGCTTTCCCACCAGTTCTTCATCTCGCCATGTCTTATCATCTCTTATTACAAACAGCCCTGGTTCTCACCTCTATACAGTATTGTTTTGTCTAACTAACCTCCCATGCACATTTCTCCTCCCCCCCAGTATCATCTAATTCTAACTCTTAAGAGTAAAACCTAAAATAAAGGAAAATGGCTGCATCTCCATATGTTGTCAAAGCAAGAACATCCGATGTTAGCAGCATTGACATTGGCAGGGGTAGGAGGTGAAGGTCCCGTCGCTAATCTTAAAGTCCTCATTCCGTTTTCCCACCAGATCATGGGCTGCCACTTATCAAGATAGGCTAATCCCAAAATTACTGCCTCAGTCATTTTTGGGACTACTACGAAACGGATGAGTTCCCAATGCTCCCCCACCTTTAGGCATACTGGTTCGGTCAAGTGAGTGGCCGGAGCCCCTCCTATAAGAGATCCAGCTGCCTGCTCGAACCTCATGGGTATGAGCAACAATTTGGCATGAATGCTTAGCTTAAGCACCGTGGGGAGGTTGATCAAACATCGGGTGCAACCCGAGTCAATTAAAATGTGTAAATCCATTTGGGCTCCTGTCTTACAGACTAAGAGCTTTGCAGAGAAGGCAAAAGGTGGGACAGGCTGACTCACCATCGGGTTGTCTTCTCCTTCGTCGTCACTGTCGCAAAGGGCAGGTGTAGGCAAGTGTTCAGCTGGAGTCTCATGTTTCCCCTGGAGAGGAGAGGTAATTTGTGTAGCTTGCTCCTGACTGGCCCAATTTGATTTCTCGCGCACTGGTTGGGGTTTTCTTTTAGGTTTTGTAAAAGCAGTGGGTGTGCTCTTAGTTGGAGGAACTGGGCAATCAGCTGCTCAGTGTCCAGGTTGTCCACATCTAAAGCATTTGATCGTGAGTCTGGCAGGTACTCTAGGGAACCCAGCGGCCATAGCAAGTGGGGGGTGCTAGGGCACCTGACATTTCACTTGGTCTTGCCTTGGTCTGGATCCTGATGCTGTGGTTCTTTGGTAGCGGTTCAGTTCGATGTTTGAGTTAATAGCCAGGCGGTACCATTCATGAAGCTGGTCAGGAATCCCTCTGTAGGTGCACGCTTGGAATAAATCGTGGTCCAAACTGACCTTGAAGTGGTGAATCAGTAATTGTTCAGGCCACTGCCTGATCCGTCCAACCACCCTTCGGAATTCCCTTATGTATACTTTTGCTGGCCGGCCCCTCTGTTTCAAATTGTGGATGTCCCTTTTAACTTGGGATTCATCTTCAAATCTGGCTCTCAGCTTGCGTGCAAACAGATTGAAGTCCCATAGCTCTGGTGTAGGCCAGTCACCCACTCAGCTGCTTACCCTTCTAAATTTGCTGCCACAGCATCAACCATTCTGGCCCTGTCTGGATAAGCATGGGCATAACGATTCATTTGAGCTCACACTTGATTCAGGAAAAAACAGCTTCTCGGGGTCCCCATCAAATGTGGGCTTGATTGGGGGTGGGACTACAGGTTGCTGCCCCCAGTAAGTTGCTGTATGCCTGGCCTCTGGTGTTGGGGTCGCTGAAGGTTCCACCCTTGGAAAGCTCTTGGTTGGGGTCCTGGACTGGCAGGGCATCGATAATGGTCAGGGCTGGCAGGGCAATGGTATCGGTCATGGCTGGCATGGCATCGATAATGGTCAGGACTGGCAGGGCATCAGTAACAATCAGGGTTCTGCCAGCGCACTGGACTTGATGTTAAAGCTGGTCTAGGTAGCGGGGAGGCAGCACGAGCCATCACTATGGGACTGGGGCTTCGCCATGGCATGGACGGTCTTGGGGATGCCTGTCCTCTCACCCACTGGAGATCACTTGGTGAGTAATTGGCTCCACTTCCCCCATCTCAAGTCAATCAAACTTCTCTCTCAAGCGTTCGACAGAATGGCTGTGAATGGCAGTCAGGTACCTCCATTCCTCTGATTTATCCCAAGCGTCTGGCCACTTCACCTTTCTCAGCACTGGCGAACAAGATCCGCGGGACAAGATCAATGGGAACTCAGCTTCCGCAGCCTTAATGGTGCTTCTCCGTGGCATTGCAGCCTCCGATCGCCAAGTCCCTCCGAGGGTCAGTGCTCCTTCCTGCTGCACCAACCTCTCTGGTGGGATCTCCCGGGCTTTCGGTCTCACTCTGGCTGCAGGAACTGTACTCTCCACCTGGGCTGTAGCCTGCATTCCATGCGCCTCCATCGTGCCAAGGCTAGCGGCCAATTCCCCCTTCTTCTCCATCCCGATGTCTTCCCTGAGTCTTTGTCGTCCTCCCAAAAGTTTAGGTAGGCGACCTGGTCTCAGGACCCTGTGTTTTAAAATGAATTGGAGTCTTGGTTTAATGTCATGATTCTGATAGATGAAACCAGTAAAAACAGAACTCCAAGGCAAAAGGTTTCCTTAAAGAACATATTTATTGGCTACAAAATATCAGCATGATCAAAAGTGGAACCAAGACTGAAATTCCTTCCCAACTGTTACAAAGTTACAAAGTTGAACTTCCCACCCCAGTAGTATGTCATAAATCACATTCCCCAGTAAACTACTTTGGCGGGCTTTCTAACGGAAAGCTCAGCCCACCAAAACCCAAGCAGCAATGACCTTGGTTCCCACAGGACAACTTATTGTTATGTCTTCCTTTAAAAGCACACATCCCCCCTCCCAACTGTGGCAACCAAAAATGAAGTTGCAGCATTGACACACTCTTTTTTGAGCCTGAGCAATTTTTTTTTGTATTTTGATTGCCACAACTGGATACAATATTCCAAGTCTAGTCTTACTAGTGTATACATAGAGGTACTATCACTTTTCATGATCTTGGTGCTACCCCTCTTGATGCATCCTAGGACTGCATTGTCTTTTTTGGCAGCTGCATCACATTACTGGGTCAAATTTAAATGGTGGTTGAAGAGGACACCTAGATCTCTCTCACAATAATTACCATTAAGCCAGGTACTAAGTCAGGTACTGCCTATTCTGTATCTGTGCATTTGCTTTTTCCTGCATAAGTGTAGGACCTTACTTTTTTTTACTTTTTGAACTGTTGGATAAGGCCCAATGCTCAAGTCTGTCAAGATCCTTCTGAATCTTGAGTCTAGCTTCCAAAGTGTTAGCAATGACACCAACCAGCATGATGTCATCTGCAAATTTGATGGGTTCCCCTTCTATCTCTTCATCTAAATCATTTATGAAGATGTTGAAGAACACTGGGCCCAGGATAGAACCTTGAGGTATCCTACTGGATGCTTTCCTCCATTGGGAACTAAAATAATACACCATTTTGATGTCTTCATTGACAATTCTAAGCCTGGTTGTTCTACTTATTTCCATTATTGTCTTTATATTTAGTTTTAGGCCAATGTTTTCACTGTAGATTATGGCTTTCAATACTTGGGCTTGCAAATCATTGCATTTTCAGCTTATCAGTGTAGTATAATCAGTCTAGTGTAGAGTACTGATGTTTTTTCTTCCAGTTTTTCCAGTTTCATCTTCCAGTCTAGCTTCCTTTAATATATATTCAGCATATAGGTTGAATAAACAAGGGAAATATGCAATTTTGTTGTAATCCTATGTCAACCTGGAGCTAGTGTGTTTTGCTATGTTCTGTATGTATTGTGGCATTCTGACCTCTATATAAATTTCTGATTAAAACAACGGAATTTCCATTTGAATAGAATAGAATAGAATAGAATAGAATAGAATAGAATAGAATAGAATAGAATAGAATAGAATAGAATAGAATAGAATAGAATAGAATAGAATAGAATAGAATAGAATAGAATAGAATAGAATAGACATAGTTGGAAGGTCTTCTTGGAGTCTTGGAGGTCTTCTAGTCCAATCCCCTGCTCAGGCAGGAAACCCTGTACCATTTCAGATAAATGGTTGTCCAATCTTTTTTAAAAAACTTCCAGTGTTGGAGCATTCACAACTTCTGGAGGCACGTTGTCCACTGATTAATTGTTCTAACAGTCAGGAAATTTCTCCTTAGTTCTAGGTTGCTTCTCTCCTTGATTAGTTTCCATCCAACCCCTGAGATATTGAAACACTGCTATCATGTCACCCTTAGTCCTTCTTTTCATTAAACTAGACATAGCCAATTTCAGCAATCGTTCTTTATATGTTTTAGCCTCCAGTCCCTTAATTATCTTTGTTGCTCTTCTCTGCACTCTTTCTAGAGTCTCAAAATCTTTTTTACATCATGGTGACCAAAACTGGATGCAGTATTCCAAGTGTGGTCTTACCAAGGCATTATAAAGTGGTATTAACACTTCAGTGATCTTGATTCTATCCCTCTGTTAATGCATCCTAGCACTGTGTTGGGTTTTTTGGCAGCTGCAGTACACTGCTGGCTCATATTTAAGTGATTGTCCACTAGGACTCTAAGGTCCCTCTCACAGTTATTACTATTGAACCAGGTATCACTTATACTATACCAGTGCATTTGGTTTTTCTTGCTTAAATGTAGAACCTTACTTTTTTCACCACTGAATTTCATTTTGTTAGATAGCGCCCAATGTTCAAGTCTGTCAAGATCCTTCTGTATCTTAAATCTATCTTCTGGAGAGTTGGCTATTCCTGCCAGCTTGGTGTTGTCTTCAAATTTGAGGAGTTTCCCAACTATCCCCTCTCCAAATCATTTATGAAGATGTTGAAGAGTACTGGGCCTAAAACAGAGCCTTGGGGTACCCCACTGCATACTTCCCTCCATATAGATGCAATTCCATTGAGGACTATATGTTGAGTACAGTTGGTCAGCCAGCTACTAATCCATCTGGTGGTGATGCTGTCTAACCCACATTCTCCTATCTTATCAAATAGTAGGTTGTGGTCTACTTTATCAAATGCCTTACTGAAGTCCAAGTAAATTATATCCACAGCATTGCTCTGGTCTACTAATTTTGTCACTTTGTCAAAGAATGCAGTAAGATTTGTCTGGCATGATCTGTTTTTGACAAACCCATGTTGGCTTTTGGTTATGACTTTGTTTGCTTCTAGGTATTCACTGATTGGTTGCTTGATTGTCTTTACCAGATTCTTCCCAGGTATTGAGGTCAGGCTGATAGGTCTGTAGTTTGCTGTATTTTTCTGAGTGCTTTTCAGCATTTGTTACGTTCAACACAATCAAAAGTATTTCTATAATAAAGTTCTTACTTACTGACTTTTTTTGGTATTCTTTCTCAATTATCAGCATGCATCAGCAATAATATTTCATGTTCCTTGGCCTTTTCTAAAGCCATCTTTAACATCTGGCATCTCTTTTTCCATTAAAGGTCTGATTTGCATTGGATAATCCTAAGCATAATTTTGCTAGCGTGTAAAATTAAGGACATTGTACAATAATTTGGATATTCTGTTAAGTTGCTGTTTTTTTGTGTAAAGGTAGTTCTTTACTTATAATTGAGCCCAAAATTTCCATTGCTAAGCAAGACAGTTGTTAAGTTGTTAGTTTTAACCCATTTTATGACATGTCCTGCCACAGTTTTAAGTGTAGCACACTGCAGTTATTAAGATACTAACATGGTTCTTAAGTGGATCTGGCTTTCTCATTGACTTTGCTTGTCAGAAGGTTGCAAAAAGTGATCACATGATCCCTGGACACTGCAGCCATCATAAATACATGTCAGTTGCCAAGTGTCCAAATTCTGATCACGTGTCCATGGGGATGCTGCAACAGTCATAAGTGTGAAAAACAGTCATGTTAACTTTTTTCAGTGTCATTGTAACTTTGTTCACTAAACAAATGGTTGTAAGTTGAGGACTATCTTTTGTAATGTAGATTGACCTTTTCCAATGTGTTGGTCCCTGTAGTTTTCATTAGTATTTTATAAGATTTAACTGTAGAGTTTTTGTTTTAAGACAAGTAAATTTTAATTACTTTCTCCATCAGCGTACAGTTAAAATCTCTTATCTTTTTGCACAAGCAAAGGATACATGCCTTAAACAAACCTTCTAGCATCAATATATAGATATAATTATTATTTGTTATGGGAAATGTTCTGCTTCAAATCCACACCTGTTATGGTGTCCTTGAAAAGATTCAGGCTCTCATGGTCTTCAGCAGAATCGTAGAAGTTTTGTTTCTCTATCTAACCCATTCAAAAGTAACACCTCCCCCTTATTCTAAAGGCAAGTTGAAACGCAGAGGAATGTAGCTGCCAAAATTTCTTTTTTGACATGCCAACCCCCCAAAAGAAGAATGGATCTTGAAAGGCATAAAACAAACATATAGACATTGCTTAAGATTCCTATTACCTAATCTCCCCCCTCCCGCCCACTGGGGTCTACAATGGAATTTCTTTATTAGTTTAGCAGCTCTAACATTAGTCTCTGCTATCCATTGTGTTCCGCAAGTGGGTATCCTTTCCACCTTACCTGATATGGCTGGTTTCACCCTACAATATCTAGAACCCAAAATTTCTTCTAGCTCATAATGCCTTTCTCCCTTAACCAGAATTGGGAGGGGAGATGGTTTCTCAATTGGCCTCGTTCTTGAACTTTAAACAAGCTTTAATAAGCTACAGTGGAACACTGGGTAAATCTGTTTAAAACTCTTTGGCAATTGAAATTTTACAGTAACTGGGTTGATGATTCTTATGACAGTAAAACGACCTATATATTTAGGACCTAGTTTTTTACAAGGTATTTTAAGGTTCAAATATTTCACGGACAAATATATCTTGTCACCCACTTTAAACTCCTTTTGAGTAGCTCTTTTCTTATCTGCCCGTCTGTTTTTTGTTTTGTTTTGTTTTTTTGTGCTTTTCCTACTGCTTTGAGTACTCCAGGCCATGTGCTCTTTATAGTATCCATCCACTCTTAATGTTGTTGAGGAAAGGGTGTCTTGAGGTATCTCAGGCCTAGCCATACATTCAATCCCTGTAGTCACTTTAAAAGGGATAAGTCCGGTGCTGCTATGTAATTCATTATTGTATGCTGCTTCAGCAAATGGTAATAATTCAGCCCAAATAATTTGTTGATAGTTTACATAGCACCTTATATATTGTTCTGTCATTGTATTCGTATATTCCACCACTCCATTTGTGCACGAATGAAATCCGGAATGGAGTCCGTGGGACGATCCTATTGATCGAATGAACTCTCTCCAAAATTTTGCGGTGAACTGTACCCCCCTGTCTGAGATGATTCTTTTAGGGACTCCATGCAGCCTATAAATATGCTGCACAAACATTTGGGCCAAACTCTTAGCTGAGGGGAGATTTGGACAGGCTACAAAGTGGCGGGGGGGGGGCGGAGCCAGCTGTCAGAGCGAGCGGAGGTGCGAACGATCTCTCCAGCATCTCCAATCGCTTATCCCAGGCTCGTGGGGCTCTTTCGAGCCAAGAGAAGCCTCGTAGGGGCGGCAGAAGGTGTGGGCGACCTGCTGCTCTGTCATTGGTGGCGACTGACGTCGGGAAGTGGGTGAAACCCAGAACCGAGCGGACCGGGAAGAAGGCGACCAGTAATGGCCGCTGAATGACATGACAGCTGGATGGAGCTAGCGAAGAAACAGCGGAACGACAGTGTATCAGATCTGACTTGAGTGTTTTTCCTGAAACCTTTGTGAGTAGACTTGGAAGACACAATTAAAGGGGTTGCAAAGAAACGAAAGCCTGGCAAAAAGAATGTTGGAGTAGCGGTGAGCTGGCGGCGAGTGAAAGTGATAAGAAGTGAGGCCGGAAAAGGCCCCATTAGGAGGACGCCAGGAGGCAAGTTTTCGAGACTCAGAGTTTTTCTTAAAGGGACAGTGACTTTTTTTTTATCTTAACTGTTGCCGAAGATCTGTTTGAGAGTTTTGACTTTTTGATTTTGACCTTGGAGCGGAGCGGCTGATGAAAGGTGGCTTCTCTGGGAAGGAACAGTGATTGACAGAAGGAACTGGATTGGGACAATGATTGGCAGTTTCTGAAAGAAGATTGCCAAGAGAAGGGAAACTTAAGAGAGACTGAAGGGAATATTGGACTATTAAACTATAACCTTACAAGTTAGAACAAAAATTGGGGAAGCTTAAAACTAACATCTGGCACTGTGGTACTAGAACATGAAATATATTGACAGAGTTATATTTACAGACCACGATAGTGACAAAAAGTGGAAGGAAAAAAAGAGGGAAGTGAAAAGTGGTTATTTTGGAGGAACAGTAAGTTGTGGAAAAGTTTACAAAAAATGGCAAGTAATCCAAATCTGACTAAGATTGGCGGGGAAAAAAAAATACAATACAAAGCTCTAGCCCCATGAGTCAGAAATTGTTAGATGATATGCTTCAAAAGGAGCGTTCTAACTCATTTAAAGACCTTCAGGTAATGATGCAGGCAATGCAGGAAGCCATGTTTAAGAATCATGAGGAAATCAAGAAAGAGTTAGAAGGGGTAAGGAATGATACAGGAGAAATGAAAGAAAAGATTCAGGCAATGGATGGAAGATTTGAGGCCTTCCAACAGCAAATCGTAAAAAATGAACAGAAACTATTGGAAGTAGAACAAAGAATGGATAATGAGGAGAAGAAGGTTGAAGAGATAAATAAAAATCTAACTTTGGCTAACAAAGAATTAGTGACAGCGGTGATGCTAATGGAAGCGGAAAAGGCAGCTTATTATCTCAGATTCCAAAACGTCATTGAGGAGAGAGGGGAAGACCTTCAGGATAAGATGGCAGACCTACTGATGGGAGCTCTTGGGATAAATAAAGAGAAGATGATTGCTGCAATGGACGAGACATATAGGGTGCAGACAAATTATGGGAGAAGATATAATTTGCCTAGAGAAGTTCACGTGAAATTAATAAAAAAGACAATTAGAGATGAAATATTATACAAGACACGTGATGAACAGCTGGAGTACAGAGGGAAACAAATTATAGTGCTAAAACAAATACCTAAAAGAATGAGAGACCTACGGAAGAACTATCAATTTTTGACGTCCAGATTGCACCAAAGTAATGTGAACTTCAGATGGTTAACACCAGAGGGGATTATCGTGACTTGGCAGGAGAAGAGATTCAGGTTGGATACGTTGGAGAAAGCTGAAGACTTTTATAGACAATACTGTATCTCAGAGGAAGAGCTGGGAGATCATGGAGAAGGAAATGCGATGGTTGAAAAAGGAGAAGGTGAACGAATGATGGATAAAAGAGGGACAGAGCAGGGTATAGAGGAAGTAAAAGGGGGAGGGGGACAAGATGGATTAGGACAACGGGAGAAGCCTTGAGGAGTCGAAGGAAATAAGGATTACTCGAAGCACTAAGGCATGACAGAAACAAGTTAATGGGAGAGGAGTATAGGATATGGTCAACGAATATTAGGGGTTTGAATTCACCAGTAAAACGGCGGAAAGTTTTTAGTAAACTTATTAAATTAAATGCGGATGTCATTATATTACAAGAGGTTCATATAAAAAATGATCAAAAGTATCTATTAGAGCAACCTAAATTAGGAAGACTATACATCTCACTAGATGAGAAAAAAAAAAAGAGGAATTGCATTGTATGTTAGACAGGAGATAGCTTCCAAACAAATCTATAAGGACAAAGAGGGAAGGATCTTGATAGTGGAGGCTAATCTAAACAAAAAAAATATAATAATTGTCGTAGTTTATGCACCAAACGGAGCCCAAGTATGTTTTTTTAAGGATCTACACAGCAAGCTTAGCGACTTAGAGGGAGATGGGTTTTGTATGATTGGAGATTTCAATGCCATAGTAGATAGAACAAAAGACCATAAAAGTAATGGGGCAAGGAAAGGAAACAAAAAAATACTTCCCAGAACTTTTTTTGAGATGTGCACAGACCTTAATTTGCAAGATGCTTGGAGGGAAAGAAATATAGATAAAAGGGAATATACATATTACTCTAATAGACATAACTCGTGGACCAGGATTGATATGTTATGGCTTTCAAAAAAATTAGATTCGGAATTTCAAGGAATTAATATAGAACCTAGTCTTTGGGCGGACCATAATCCTATAAGTTGTTGCTGGAAAGGGCAACGGAGCCGGCCAAGATGGACTCTTCAAAGAGTGATTATTAGAGAAAAAGAGTTTAAGGAAAAGATGGAGAAAGAAATGCACTTTTTCTTTCAAACGAATAAGAATGGGGATACATCTTTGCAGAATACTTGGGATACAGCTAAAAGCATACATGAGGGGAGTTGCAATCTCATATATGGCCAAGAGAAATAAGGAAAAAAAACAACACAGGATAAGACTGGAAGAAGAATATAAGCAGGCTGAAACACAATATCAGGGTGACCTAAATAATAAAAGTTTGAAAAGTAAAATGGAATTAATTAAACACAAACTTTGTCTAGAAGACTCGGAAAAGTTAGCACAACAACTTAAGGCTGCCAAGCAAAATAATTTTGAACACGCGAATAAACCTGGAAGATGGGTGGCGTATAAACTGAGAAGGCAGAAAGAGAAGCAACAGATTGTTAATGTGCAAGATGAGGAAGGAGAGATTCAACATGATGAGATAATTAAAAGGGGAATTGCTCAAAGATATTATGAAAATTTATATAAGAGGAGTGAGGGACAAAGTGTAGAAAAGATAATAGACTATTTGGAAAAGACAGATACACCGAAGATACCAGAGGAAAAAAAATAATGTTAAATGAGGAAATAAGTATGATTGAAATAACTACGGCTATAAGTAAACAAAAAATTAATAAAGCGGCCGGCCCAGATGGAATATCAGCGGAATTATATAAAGAACACCAAAATGTACTTAATGAACACCTATTAGAAGTTTTCAATGATGTTTTAACTGAGGCAAAAATACCTAAATCCTGGTTAGAGGCAAATATAGTATTAATACCAAAAGAAGATGTAGAGAGAACACAGATACAAAATTATAGGCCTATCTCCCTACTAAACATCGATTATAAGATCTTCGCATCAATAATGGCAGAGAGATTTTAAAATTATTTAATTGACTTTATACATAGTGACCAAAATGGCTTCCTCCCAAATAGGCAGACTAAGCGGAATATAAGGACAATTTTAGACATATTGGAATACTACGAATCACATAGCGATTGCCAAATGGCACTCTTATTTTTGGACGCACAGAAGGCATTTGATAATGTTAATTGGCTATTTCTGATCCAACAACTGAAATTAATGGATGTTGGAGAAAATTTTTTAAATGTTATAGCTGCAATATATTCCGAACAGAATGCCCAGATTATAATAAATGGTGAGGCCACCAATAAATTCAATATTCAGAAAGGTACAAGACAAGGGTGCCCTCTCTCGCCATTATTGTTTATATATACATTGGAGATTTTAGCTAGGACTGTAAGGCAAGAAGAGCAAATTAAAGGGCTTGAGATTAAAAAGGAAAAATATAAACTCCAAGCATATGCCGATGATTTAGTATTTATTTTGGAAGATCCCATGCAATCAGGTCAGAAGCTTTTTGAACTATTGGAGGAATATGGAGAGGTGGCAGGCTTGAAAATAAATAGAAATAAAACAAAGATCATAGCAAAAATATGACTAACACGCAAAAAGAAAATCTTGGGGAAAAATTAGGAATACAAGTAGTTACTAAAATAAAATATTTGGGCATTGTTATGTCAGCACGTTGTTCATCAATTAGAGAGGATAACTACGGGAAATTAGTTAAACGTATAAAAGTTGACCTAGACCGCTGGAGAAATCTACATCTTTCGTTTCTAGGAAGAATCTCAGCGGTGAAAATGAATATTTTACCCAAAATTATCTTTCTATTCCAAAATATTCCAATCCAATTAGATAAAAAATTCTTTAAAGAGTTGAATAAGTTAACTTTAGATTTTGTGTGGCAAGGAAGGAAGGCGAGGATAAAGCAAAAGTCTCTACAGGATGCTAAAGAAAGAGGGGGATTAGGCTTCCCGGATTGGGAGTTATACTATCAAGCTGCGGCCCTGACGTGGATCAGGGATTGGATAACATTGGAAAATAAAAGATGTTTACTATTAGAGGGGCATGATCTCCAGCAGGGCTGGCATGCACACCTATGGACAGATAAAAGCAGGAACCATCAATACTTTCTGAGGCATAAAGTCCGGCAAGAACTAATAAAAAGCTGGAATATAGTTAAATGCCAATACTATATAAAACTCCCAGGCTGGTTCTCACCATTAGAAGCAGTTATATACCCCAACCTTTATAGGCAAGATAGGGTTATCATATACAAAGATATCCTGTCAGAGGAAGGATATCTAAAGCAAAGGCAAGAGTTGAGACAACAGGGGATTGCTTTGGAATGGTGGTCTTACCTTCAGATACAAGCAAGATACGTGAAAGACAAGAAAGAATGGGGAATTAATAGACAAGATACGGGGCTTGATAAAATATTATTAGGCCCGGAGAAAAAACAAATCAAAAAATATATAAATATATGTTAGAATATAAATTATTTGAAGAACAAGTTAAAGAAACAATGGTTACCTGGGCAATAGATTTGGGGCACGCTATAAACATGGACCAATGGCAGCAAATCTGGGAACGTAATTGCAAAATTACATTGGCAACAACTTACAAGGAAAATCTCTATAAGATGCTCTTTAGATGGCACCTGCCATCGCAAAAATGTATAGTGGCTACTCACCACTTTGTTGGAAGTGTAAAAGGGAAAAGGGTACTTTTTTTCATGTTTGGTGGGCTTGCAAAGAGGTACAGGTTTATTGGCAGAGGGTTTAGAATTGGATAACAGAAATGACGGGTCAAAAAACTCAATATAAACCAGAGATGCTACTACTTGGCATATTAGAAAAAAATATAAACAAAGATGATATATACTTAATTATTCATGTAATAACAGCGGCAAGAATTTTGTTTGCCCAAAATTGGAAAACAAATGAAGTGCCTAGTGGAGATGCGTTAATAAGGAAAATTTTGTATTGCGCAGAATTGGATAAGATGACGAAAGAATTAAAAAATCAGGAGGAAACAGAATACTATTTAAGCTGGAATAAATTTTACAAATGGAAGGGGAAAAAAAAGGAAGGTCATTAGAAGGGATGTAAATAGAGGAAGAATATCTGAAATGTATAAAGTATGTGTATAATAAGGAATGTTTAGACAAAGATGTATGTCAAAGATGATACACTATGTTCAATGTTTTTTAATCTTTTTTTTTTTGTATTCAATAAAAATTATTTTGTTAAAAAAAAAAAAAACTCTTTGGCAATTGCAATTTTACAGTAACTGGGTTGATGATTCTTATGAAGTAAAACGACCTATATATTTAGGACCTAGTTTTTTACAAGGTATTTTAAGGTTCAAATATTTCACGGACAAATATATCTTGTCACCCACTTTAAACTCCTTTTGAGTAGCTCTTTTCTTATCTGCCCGTCTGTTTTTTGTTTTGTTTTGTTTTTTTGTGCTTTTCCTACTGCTTTGAGTACTCCAGGCCATGTGCTCTTTATAGTATCCATCCACTCTTAATGTTGTTGAGGAAAGGGTGTCTTGAGGTATCTCAGGCCTAGCCATACATTCAATCCCTGTAGTCACTTTAAAAGGGATAAGTCCGGTGCTGCTATGTAATTCATTATTGTATGCTGCTTCAGCAAATGGTAATAATTCAGCCCAAATAATTTGTTGATAGTTTACATAGCACCTTATATATTGTTCTGTCATTGTATTCGTATATTCCACCACTCCATTTGTGCACGAATGAAATCCGGAATGGAGTCCGTGGGACGATCCTATTGATCGAATGAACTCTCTCCAAAATTTTGCGGTGAACTGTACCCCCCTGTCTGAGATGATTCTTTTAGGGACTCCATGCAGCCTATAAATATGCTGCACAAACATTTGGGCCAAACTCTTAGCTGAGGGGAGATTTGGACAGGCTACAAAGTGTGCTTGTTTTGAGAATAGGTCAACTATGGTCCATATTACAGTATTTCCAGTATTCTCAAGCAATTCCACAATGAAATCCATGGCTATTTTTTCCCATGGTCTTCTAGGGTTAGTCACAGGTTGTAATAAACCCAGGGTTTCCCCAAGCAATCGCCTCATGGAAGCGCAAACTGAACAAGTAGCAACATATTCTTTTATGTCTCTTTTCAGTTTTGGCCACCCAAATTGTCTTTTCACTAGATGAAGGGTTGGCCTGCTGCATCATGTGCTCTTTCTAACACTATCATCCTTTGACTATCCGGGACGTACACTTTTGTCCCTTTCCATGCCATATCATGTTTTATAATTAGAGCATCTTTATGGTTCTGGAACCAAGTATCTTATTTCAAAGCCTCTTTAAACTTTTGCCTCAGTGAATCTAATGCTAACCTGGGGGTTTTCCCCTGTGCAGAACCCCTTTAGCTGGAGCTGCGAGCTGGCTGGAAGGGATTATGGAATTTTCTACTTCTTCCTTGGTACTTTTGTATTGAGGCATATGTGAAAGAGCATCGGCCAAAACATTTTCCCCCCTTGGTATATAATGGAGATTGAATTAAATTGATTGAAATATTAAGCCCACCTTATTTGTTTGGGGACAATTTTCTTGGGGTCTTTAAAGCCTCTAAATTCTTATGATCTGTCCACACTTCGAATGGGATTTTACTACCCTCTAAAAACTGTCTCCACGTTAGGAGAGCCCAGTGGACAGCAAAGGCCTTCTTTTCCCACACAGCCCACTTTCTCCCAAAGTGATAACTTTTGAGAGGTATAAGCACATGGTTGTAGCTGCCCCCACTGCCACATCACTTGCATCCACTTGAATTACAAATGGCTTCTCTAGGTCTGGGTGTCTTAAGAGTGGTTCTGCAGCAAAAAGCTTTTTTAGTTTTTCAAATGCCACTTGAATTTGAGGGTTCACCCTAAGGATTTACTTGGTTTGGGCTTAATCCCTTCCCCCATTTTTAATAAATTTGTTATAGGTAAAGCAAATGTAGGAATAAATTGTCTATAGAAATTTGCAAATCCCCAAAAAACTTTGCAATTGCCTTCTGGTCCGGGAGTTTCTCACTCCAGTATTGCCTTTACTTTCCCTGGATCCATTTCTATGCCTCCTGCAGAAACATAATATCCCAAATAATCTAATCTGGTTTTTAAAAAAATCATATTTTGACAATTTGGCATACAGCTGGTTTTCTAATAACTTTTTTTAACACTGCTCTTACTAGCTTTATGTGTTCTTCCAGCATTTCCGTGTAAATTAAAATATCATCTAAATACACCAACCTTATACAGATAGTTTATAAATTGCATGAATACTGCAGGTGTCCTTTGTAGCCCAAACAGCATCACTCTGAATTGATAACACCCTAAATGGCAATTAAATGCAGTTTTCCACTAATCCCCTTCTTTAATCCTTACTCTGTAATAGTCTTCTCTCAGGTCCAATTTTGTAAAAATGTTCCCCTTAGGTACACTAATATGTCTTTCATAAGGGGGAGGGGTACATATTTTCCACTGATATAGCACTGAAATTTTTATAATCCACACACATTCTAAGGCTCCCATTGTTTTTATCTCTAAATAATATAGGGGCAGCCATTTTCGATTTAGCAGGTTGAATGAACCCCCGAGCCAGGTTTTTATCTAAAAATCCTCTAAGTTCTTCCATTTCTTTAGGCATCATAGCATACATCTTTGGTTTAGGAAATTTAGCACCTGGGACTATATTGCATAATCATTTGGTCGATGAGTGGGAGTACATCCAATTCTTTTTCGCTGAATACGTCAATTAAATCTCTGTATTCTGCTGGGATGCTGTTCTCTAACTGCCTGTCTGTTTTTAGTGTATTTGCTGCCAACTCTTTTGATTTCTCAACTTATGCTTATGGCAAGCAATCGGTGTCTCCTGCAGCTTTTGTGGATTGATTACTCTTTTCTTCATTCACCACTTGTTGTTATTCCAATCTATTGAGGGATTCCATTTCTTTAGCCAAATTAATCCAAAAATCATATTTTCAGTCATCCTAGGGGCTACAATAAAACAAACGTTTTCAGTATGATTTCCAAGCTTTATGGTCACTGGCTCAGTGAGATAGGTTGCAGATTCCCCCCCCCATAAGAGACCTATCTAGCTGCTCAAACCCCATGTGTTGTCTCAACTTTTTCTACTGTTTGTTAACTGATCACACACCTTGTGCATCCCAAGTCCAGTAGGGTTGTGAATGTCTCCTTTGCTCCCAAGAAGGGTACAAACAGTTCTACCCTGGTAGTCTCAACGATGCATTTTCAGGAGGCAACTGGACTTGTTTTTCTTTGAAGACATTTTGCTTCTCGTCCAAAAAGCTTCTTCAGCTCTGACTAGATAGTGGGGAATGGAAGGATTTATATTCCATGACCTGGATGACTGAGAAACTCCGTAGACATTCTATTCTGGTAGTCATCAGGGAAATAGGATCACTTACCATTTGGTCATCCTCCCCTTTGCTGTCACTCTCATAGAAAATAAGTCCATGCTTCTCAGGAGCCGGAGTTCTCTCCCCTTTTCCGGATGGGGAAGAGACCTCTACGACCTGTTGAGCAACTTTTGTTTATTCTTTGGACTTTGGTTCCAGCTTCTTTGTCTTAGTCTTGCTTGGAGCTCAACTTGCTGACATTGGGTGCGATGCAGGACAATCAGTGGCTCAGTGCCCCTCTTTTCCACAATAGAAGCACACTCTCATACCCAGAGGGGGTCTCTCCCTTCTGGTCTCTGGAACATTTCTCTTGCCTCCTCAGCCAGCTGGGTGTCTCTCAGCTGCACAATGAGGTCAGTTGTTTTGACTAGTGTGATGTCAGTAATCTATCAAATCTAATCCCACATCGGCAGCCAACTGGTACCAATCTCTGAGGAGATTGGGCACTCCTCTGGGTAGGCAGTTGTAATACAATTCCTTGCTTAATCCATCTCGGAATTGGGAGACCAACATATGTTCAATCTATCCTCTTAAGCAAGCCACCAGGCTACGAAAATCCCTAATGTAATCAATCGGTCGCTTCCCTTACTTGATTGTCCAGATTCTCACATCTGTCTTCCTTGCCTTGGTGGGATCTTCAAACTGATTCTGCAGCTCTTGCATGAAGGCATCCACATCGTGGAGCTTTGGGACCACCTCATCATATAAGGATACCAACCATTCCGCTGCATCCCCTTCCAGGTTTGCAGAAATAGTATTCATCTGTGATCCATCATCAGGGAGTCTATCTCCTTATCTTTCTAAGTAATTCCCCACCTGGGTCAGAAAGTAACCCAACTTCTCTGGTCAGCTGTCAAACATGACTTTAAAAGGAGGAAGCTGTTGATCCTTCCACACCACCTTCCAGGTGGTAAGTCAGCACCTGGTCATGCTGCCTGAGCTCCTCTCCTTTCAGCTGTCCAATGGCCAGTGGTGTCCCAAGACTTGTTGGGCTAACAGTTGCTGGGATGCCAACCTCTGTTGCACAGCTCCTCTCACCCCAGACCAGCCCGAAACCACTGGCTGTTGGTGGGGTGGTGATGGTGTAGCAAGCTGGTGAGCAGGAACCACAACCGACCAATTCAGTGGGCAGCTCCTCAAACCTCCAATCCCCTGAACTTCTCTCTCAATTGCTCCATGGAAGGGCTGTGAATAGACACAAGAAGCCTCCACTCTCCCCCGCTCTCCCG
Source organism: Azemiops feae (assembly GCA_023970755.1). Taxonomy (NCBI): domain Eukaryota; kingdom Metazoa; phylum Chordata; class Lepidosauria; order Squamata; family Viperidae; genus Azemiops; species Azemiops feae. Next base: position 41,422 of record JALGBA010002125.1, read on the forward strand.
CTTCTGCTGTCCTCTTATTTGCCTTCGTTGGTCAAGCCTCTGATGAAATCAGAAGAAATTCAGCTTATGCTGCCTTCCTGAGGCCACTCACCCACGTAGTTCTTGGTGCTGGACAAGGAGCCTCCATGTGCCTCAGCTTTCTGCTTCAGATGAGCCTGGGTCAACAAGTCTGCCTCTCCCATTTGGATTAAAGCTGACTACCACAGGAGGGGAACTATTTTTTATGTGTGCCATTGTGCCCACAATATAAAAATGACAATAAAGGTTATTTATCTTTATCTTATCTTATCTTATCTTTATCTTTATCTTATCTTATCTTTATCTTTATCTTATCTTATCCCCTGTTGTCCCCCTCCATCTGTTTTCTTGTCCATTGCAGGTCTCACTATGTCCCAGCATTCCTGGAAGGAAAACTCAGATAGGCTGCTAGAGAGAATAAGTTTAATATCAACATCCAGCTCAAGAATCCAAATAAAACTCCAAAAATCTTACTGTTATTGAATATATTGCATGGTAATGTCAAAGCAAAACTAACTCTGAGGTTCCAACACCAAATCATAAGACTTAAACAATAATTTTCCCAGCCAAAATCCCAACTTCTTACGTAGTCCATATAAACAAGTTCATTTTGTTATTGGAACCATCTGCCTCAAATCCACACCTGTTATGTTGTCAGGTTCTCAGGGTCTTCAGCAGAATCAGAAGTTTCATTTCTCTATCTAACCCACTTGAAAGTAACACCTCTCCCCTAAAGGCAAGTTGATTTCATAGGTAACAAAAAAACAGGATGGACAACTCCTTCAAATTCATCAATAGGTTTTTCATATGGAAAGAAAGAAGTAACTTAGCCACCATTCAAAACGATGACTCACTTCCCCGAAGCTACTTATCACCTGTTTTTAAAGTTCTGATCGCCGCACATATATGCCTGTGGTCACATAATTGCATTTTTGGCACTTGGCAACCGGCTCACATTTAGAGCTGTTTGCAGCATCCCATCATCACATGACTATAATATTTGCAGTATTTTGATTTACAGCATTTATTTCTAGTTTCCAGCAAAAAAACACCCATTGGAAAAATGGACTCACTTAATGACCACAGTGTTTTCTTAATGAATGGCATTTGCTTAATAACTGCCACAAAAATGGTTGTAAAATCAGGCACGGTCACATGGTGACTGCTTACCAATCACCACAACTAGCAATCTAATTCTGGGTCAATTAAGTCATAGGTCAAGAACTACCTATAGTGGGAGCAAACTTTGAGATAGGCATATGTTATCCCTTTAACTAATTCTGATGAGAAAGAGTGATCTTGAAGAATAAGAGATGATAAATGTAATCTACACCTAAAAAATAAAAATTCACATTAAGAATGTCTGTGTATGTTTGTGTGTGGATGTAAAGTTATCATGTTACTATTTGATAAGTAAAAAAGTATTTCTGGAGATATATTAATTTTTATATAAGTAGCTATTTGTTTTTTGTAAAAAATTTATTACATTCTGAGAAACCAACATTTTTCATATCTAGACATGTTCATATCACTTTAAGGACAACAGAGTGGCTTTCCAATACCTAAAGGGTCTTAAATGTTGACATTTAAGACCCCTTAGGTATAACAAGAAAGAAATATTATCCAGTTACTGTAAGTTTGGAGCTTTATTGATCAAACTCCTTTTGGAAGGTATGAAAATATTAGTGAGAAGACACAAGGTGAACTTATTAATTACTCTGAAACTGTCGAATCCATGAGTTCTGTAGCTTCTTACTTATTTCTTAATTACACATCACAGCAAATACAAAACAAGTTGATGTTTTGAAGACCCTTGGCCATACCCCTGAATATCTCTGATTATAGTCAACATTTATTCAGATCCAGATCCTATCAATTTATGCTTAGCTTTGGTAGTACAATATATCAGTGACTCATGCATTTAGAGCAGAGGATAGATTTTAAAAGATAGCGTATTTGAAAAATTTGCATTGGAGAACTGGATTTTATGATATATGTCTGAAGATGATAACATACTATAATGAAGGTGATTTAATCTGGATTTAATTAGTAACTTTTTGGATTGCTTTTCAGAATTAGTGAATAGAGGAGCAATTCTAGTAGCTGCAACTACTTTGAGTAAGACATTGTTACTTTAAACTATTCATCTTAACAATTCTTGATGGTCTTCTTAATTATATAAGCTGTAGGCTTTCTCAAAGAAGAAAGAAGGAAAGGGAAGGAGAAAGGGAAGGAAGGAAGGAAGGAAGGAAAGGAAGGAAGGAAGGAAGGAAGGAAGGAAGGAAGGAAGGAAGGAAGGAAGGAAGGAAGGAAGGAAGGAAGGAAGGAAGGAAGGAAGGAAGGAAGGAAACTTCTGAATTGCTTTTCTGTGATTAAAGTTTCTCCTCAACCTTTGTCATTCACTAATAGAAATGTAATTAGCTTTCAAAGTTTTAGAATCTATTCTATAAATTAATATACATGAGCACTAAAATGGTGTGGTTGAGATGCTATTCCTTAGATATGGGAGCTAGTTGGCTGTCTGTGGGCAACATTCTGTCAGCCCTAGATTGGAAAATCAACAAACCTCCCTCTGTCTGCCAAATTGCACAAAACTGTTGTGGTATGTATTGCAGCCCATAACTGTCAATAAAATTGTATTTATCATGAAGTAGATTGATTTGGCTAATCACCATCATTGCCATTATTATCATCTCTACAAGAACTGAAATTCTAGGCCCCAGTTGTAGATTCATCAGTAATTTGTTGCAGAATTTCTTTCCGTGTTATTTTTGAAATGTATTGTTTTTTAAAATATAACTTAAAGATTTTTAAATAGAAAATAAAAAAAACTAAGAGTAGTCTGATCATGTGAAGTATTAGTACCACTATATAATATTTAGTAATACCACACTTGGAATACTGCATGCAATTTTGGTCACCGCAATACAAAAAACATATTGAGACTCTAGAAAAAATGAAGAGGAGAGCAACAAAGATGATTAGAGGGCTGAAAGCTAACATGTATGATGAACAGTTGCAGGAACTGGGTATGGCTAGCCTAATGAAGAGAAAGATTAGGGATAACATGATAGCAGGCTTCCAATATATGAGGGGCTGTCATAAAGAAGAGGGGGTCAGCCTATTCTCCAAAGCACTTGAGGGCAAGACAAAAAGTAACAAATGGAAATTTATTTATTTATTTATTTATTATTTATATACTACTCTACCTACCTACCTACCTACCTACCTACCTACCTACCTACCTACCTACCTACCTACCTATCTATCTATCTATCTATCTATCTATCTATCTATCTATCTATCTATCTATCTATCTATCTATCTATCTATCTATCTATCTATCTATCTATCTATCTATCTATCTATCTATCTATCTATCTTACAAATAATTCAAGGCAGCAAACATATCCAACACACCTCCCTCCTCCTATTTTCTCCACAACAACAGGTGAGGTTGTTGTGAGGTGAGCTGGACTGACAGAGAATGGCCCAAGATTACCAAGCTGGTTTTCATGGCAAAGGCAGGAACACAGCAATGAATTAGGCAATATTATGCCAAACAATGAAAGCTTCATTGTTCACTTTTTTCACTTTTTCACTTTTTAGGAAATGTCCAACTTTCACATACTTATAATGAAGACACTGTAGAAGAAATCAACTCTTTTAGCGGTTGTTCTATGCCAGAATGCAGTATAGATGATTCAAAAGTTATTAATTTACCATCTGTTATCATATCACTGGATTTTCAAAATGATGGTATAAATTCAAGAAACAAATCCATTGGTGTAGAGAAGACCTTGGCTGAAATAGATTCCGTGTTGGTTGCAAAAGAATGTTCTATAAATAATGCTTCCTTTAAAAATGATAAATCTGAGAATATTAAACAAAGGTAAGTTACATTTTTGAGATGATATGAAAGTTTGTTGTTTTGGCATAGCTGGCTGCAAGAAAACAAATAAATAGTTTATAAATTTTGTCAGGGGCCTAAACATACAATTAACCACACTTTATTGTAGCTAGTGGGAGTGGATTAGCCTTTGAAAAAGTTCTTTTGCTTTACCTTTAAAAGTGGACTCTATTTGTGGTCAAAAAGTAAATCAAGGATTGAGAACTATAGACTATGAATCAAGCACTAAATCCAAAAGAGAAGCAGGCAACAAACTCAGAGAAAATCTAAGATCCAAAGCAAGAGCTGACTACTGACTATTTTTTCAGCCCTTTGTCTGGCTTTTGACCTATCTTCGAGAGCAGACTTGCAGAATTTTGCTTTGCTTTCTGTTCCCTTTGTTGAGTTCTTGATCCAAATAAGAAACCCAAGCTCTGTGTCTCATCCTCTGACTCCTCCCCACCCTCTCATTTGTACATGATAATAGCAATTAATAATGGCTGTTTGTGCTCCTAGATTATGCTCCAACCCTATGCAGATTGGGGGAATTCATTGATTAACTTGCTTGAGTTGGGTTCTAATCCATTCTATTTTGTGTTATCAAGGGAAATATAATGTTAATATTTTAATGTTATTTTTATTGTTACATGTAATTCTAAAGCAATCTGATTCTGTGGGATTTAATTAAAAATGTAGGCCATCAAGTCAGTGTTGAATCTTAGTCACCACATAAATAGACTTCCTCCAGCATGATCTGATGATCTGTTTCTTTTGTTGACTATCCATGGTATTCTCAAGAGTCTTCTCCAACAACGAAAGCATCACTATTCTTTCTGTCCTATTCTTTGCTTCTGCAGAGTCCAGTTTTCACTTCCAAAAAGTGTCACAGGGAAAATCGTTGCCTACACGATTTTGATCTTTACAGGTATATAGACATGTCATGTCTTCCGATGCTTTCATTGCTACATTATCAAGTAGTAATTTATAGTATATTACTTGATTGCTGATTCCTTTACTGTTGATAGTTGATCCTATAAGGCTGAAGTTATCCAACATTTCAGTACTTTCATTGACAGTTTTAAGGCTGGTTACTATATCTACTCTTGTTTTGATCTTTAATTCCATTTTCTGACTGTCCTCTTTGACTTTCCTTACAAGAGCTTATAGATCATTTGCCTTCTCAGCTGTCAGAATAGTGTCATAAGTATAGCTCAGGTCATCAATGTTTCTTCCCCCAGTTTTAAAACCATACACGTCTTTCAATCCAGCCTCCCTTAGTGTATATTCAGTGCATTATTCTTCTTCTTCTTGTGCCATATCCGTTATCGGACATTGGCGATCATGTTGGCGATCCTGTTTTTATCAGCAGCCGCACGAAAAAGTGCTGCTGAGTTTTGTCCAAACCAGTCCCTTAGATTTTGAAGCCATGATGTTCTTCTTCTTCTGCCTGGACCTCGTTTGCCTTCAATCTTTCCCTGGAGGATTAAATGGAGTATGCCGTATTTTTCTGGGTGTCACATCACATGTCCGAAATATTCTAACTTTCATTTTTTAATTGTTTTGATGATTTCCCTTGGCTTTCCCAGGCGGCTTAAAACCTCCTCATTTCTGATCTTGTCCACCCAGCTTATACGTAACAGCCGCCTGTAAATCCACATTTCAAATGCTTCTAGCCTCTTCAGGTGGCCTTCTGTCAGAGACCAACTCTCTACTCCATAGAGCAGGATAGAAAAAATATAACATCTGACAAGCCTGATTTTCAGTCTTAGGCTTACGTCGTGACTTCAGAAGACCTTTTTCATTTTGAAGAATGCTGTTCGAGCTTTCTCTATCCTTGTCTTTACTTCAGTGGTCATGTCCCAGCTTTCATGTAAATTAGAACCGAGGTGCGTGATCCTTTCAACTTTTTCTAGTGGTATTCCTTCTGGATTTAGTGCATAGGCTGAGTAAATTAGGAGATGGTATACATCTTTGTTTCACTCCTGCCAATCCGGAGCCAGTTCAGACTGTGGCTTCCTATTCTGTATATATAGGATTTGTATGAGAACAGTGAAATATTCTGGGTTCTTATTTTCCTGAGGACATTCCATAATTTGACATGGTTGAAATAATTGAAGGCCTTTCTATAATCAGTACAATGCATATTGACTTCTTTTGGCACACTTTGGCATTCTCAATTATCCAGCAAGCATCAGCAATAATGTCTCTTGTTCCTTGGCCCAATGTAGAAATCAGCAATTAACTGTTGTCTTCATAATACAGGGCTGATGGCAGAATGATGGAAGCCAAAATTGAGAATACTGATATGTTTATGGTTGCTGGAATACAAAAGGCTCAACTTGCACTTGACAAAAGCCTAGCAGGTAGGTGGAAGTTAATCTGCAAATATAATAGAAAGGAGGAGAAAATAATAGTAGAGAATATACTAGAAAGGTTTTAAATCTCCAAATTGGAGAAAGTAGTAATGGTAATATAATTGCCTATCATAACCTAGTAGCCTTATTGAATATTATCCCAATAAAACTGTTCCACTTCCATGATTAGCTTTATTTTTCTCTTTTTAGACATAAATCTTTTACTATAGTTACATTCAATGATGTGCTGAATCTGGCTCACTCTGAATCTAGCTTTTGAGAATTATTAGTTAAGTTTCTGGGAACTTTGAGAACTGGTTTGACACCAAATGTGAACCTTAATGCCTAACATGCCAATCAGTTGTTCCATGGCTAGGGACTAGGCACAGTACCAGCAATGGAGCCAACAGAGCCAGTTCTTAAAAATGTGGCAGTATACTACTGATTATTATATTTATAGGCATAGAGTAAGATAATAAATTTCTAAAAAGTGTAATTTAGATATATTGTTGGAAGACTGAGTATTCCATCACAGAAGAAACATAATAGCATTAAAAAGTCAAACTGTGCTACTGTACAATGAAAAATTATGGAAAAGTCTGTTGTTATTGTGTGGTATTCAGCTAAGGTAAGAAGATGTGAGTCTCAGGTATATTCATATTCAAAAAACAAAAAACACAGATCACTGAGACTAAAGAATTTATTTAAAACTTAGCTTTCGTCAGCATCTGCTGACATCGTCAGAGTTCCTCCTCCGCGAGGAGAGGAGCAGGGCGCCGAAATTCAAATTGCTGTCAACGAACGCGACAGAAACAACAACAGAGCAATTAACTATGGGAGGGCGGGAGCCAAATAGACTGGTAACACGCTCATTAGCTAAACAATTGGCGTTACAGAGACTATAAAAATGTGATTCTCTATCCTGGCTAGAACTCTGACGATGTCAGCAGATGCTGACGAAAGCTAAGTTTTAAATAAATTCTTTAGTCTCGGTGATCTGTGTTTTTTGTTTTTTGAATATATATATAAGTATACACATACATACACACATACATATGTATCTTCATATACACACACACACCTCCATACATACATGCATGCATACATGCATATATACATGCATACATACATACATACATAGATCTAGACACACGCACAAATACACACACTTTGCTTTCTTGAGAACTATATTCTGTGGTTTTGAAGTCTTGCCCTGAAGTAACACTATGGAAAGAAGCTGTGTTGATAACACTTTTCTTTATTACATTCAAATAGTTGACTAAATGCAGAATTTCTTTATATTTTACCACAATACAAATTGTGTAGTGTTATGTTAGTTATGTTATGTTTGTAAAATTGTGTTCAATTATTTTTCTAACAATAACCTTTTCTGCTGTATCTAAAACAACTTTTGTAGTAAAAAAATGAAAGTTCACACTATGGGAACTGCTGATCTGAGAAAATATTAAATGTCTTTTAGGATTTCTTGAGATTCTTTTGATTATAAGACTTTGGAAAATATTGCAATATCATTGTAAATATTTTTTGAAATAATTTGTTAACAATATTTGCAGTGATGAAAAATATACAGAATGATTCTAAAAGCCAGTCGGTTGTCATTGAGTTGAATGGTGCATCCACCCCACTTCTACAAAAGGCTGAGAATCCTTCTGATGTTTCATTTCCTGTGCCAGTGACAATCATCAATGAAGTTCCAGAAAATTATACCATTGCCCATTCCAATACAGAAGAAGAAGAAAAATTGTTTTCCAAGATAGAAACTAGTGAAAATATTCCAGTTAAATTGATTGATCTAGTTAAATTGATTAACATAAATAAAAATATTGAATCTGTCAATAAGGAATGTGTAGGAACATCTTCCTATTCATCTAAAAATTTGTCACAAGAATCTTCTACAGAAATTTTTTTGGAGCAAACTGAAAAACAGCATTCTGAGTCTGTAATATATACTTTTCCAAATGAAAAACAGAACAAGAAAAATGCAATGCAAAAAAACATCTCCAAAAATTGCATTGATTCAGATAAACCCAATGGTCAAGAGATTGCTTATAACTTTAAACTATTGAACAAAGTTAATGGCATACCTGACAAAGCAAGATCATTGAATGAAAATAATATCAGTGATGAACGTAATAAATTTCACCTAGAATTGAAAGGTGCATCAGCAAAAAACCTTGATGAGAAAGAATCTGACTCAATACAATCTCCATGGCGTCATTGTATTAACAACAGAATTAAAAACTATCGCCCCAAAACTGGCCTGACAACTTTTAAAGTAGTTCCTCCCAAACCCAAAGTAAGAGATTTTGACAGAAATGAGTCTCTTTACACTGGTGCCATTAAAATAGATGAGTTAGGTAACCTAGTGACTCCAAATAGTGGTGGTGCTAGAAAAATTATAGTAAATGCAACATCAAAAGAAACTCTTTTTGGCAGAGGTAAAGAATATAAGAGGTCAAATTCTATGGAAAAGCAAACTGAACCATTACCATTAGACCATTCTGTTGAAGTAGAGATCACCATTAATGCTCAACAATTTAATAAAACATCCAGAACTCAACCTGATTATATTAGGAGTCTGAAAACAGGAACTTTGCCAATAGTTGATTCCAGTGCCAGTGCTGAAAATATTGTTGGACCAGATGAAACAAAGCTCCCTAGTAATAACTCACAGTTTTCAGAGAAAACTGTCTTAGTATCAGTGATCAATGGGAAGGATCTGATGTTTCAGATGCCCCAAAGAAAATCATCAAATGATTATTTAACCACAACTGTTGCCAATTGCAATGATCTGACCCAGTTTAAAACTATCCAAGGAAAGCAGTATGAAGAGCTATATAAAATGAAAGGAATGAAAACTGAAATGGACCCATTTTCTAAAGGATGTACTGTTGCGGCCAAATACTGCCCATTGGAAACAGAGTCAGCAAAAACAAAAGAACTGTATTCAACTACCTTCAGTTGTAGTAAAAATGTGTCAAATACTGGTCCATCTTGTGCTGATTTTAGGGTATCAAATATCAAGACACCAAAACAAAACAAATCTACTAATAGCATTAGTGGGACATTTACTATAATAACCTCTAATAAAAACAGCCTCACAGAACAAGAACTCATCAGTGATTTGGTACAAGATGTAACAGACAGGGAAATGACTTTTGTAGTAATAAAAACGCCATCTGATCAGGTTAGTTCTCCCTTTTTTCTTAGCAAACCTAATACTGATTCATCTCCCACAATATTTAGCTCCCATGTGAAATCAAGCAATATACCATCAGCAGTGATGGTTAACCAAACAACTTTAGAAAAAGATGAGAAACTTGGCAATGCAGAGAATAAACTGTGTTCTAACAGAATAGAGGACAACATCTACAATATTTTTGGGCCAAAGAAGAAGTTTAAACCAGTCATCCAGAAGCCAGTTCCAAAAGATACATCACTACATGGTGTTTTAATGGAAGCCATTCAAAATACAGGGGGAAAAGACAAGCTTCGAAAGGTAAAAATATTTGTTGGGTAAAAGCAGCTTTGAATAAAGCACCATTTCCTGTAAGATTAGGAGTGGACTTGTTTGTTGTTTTTACCAAAGATATAACTAACATTTTTATAACAACCATTATTTCCAATGACCTATTAACCACTATAACACTATAAAACTTGCATATTACCAAGATACAGTACTATATTACCATCAGTTCTATACATGCTGTTTGGTATTATGCAACAGCCATAACAGCTTCCTATATTTAAGATTTGCTGCTATGATTATAGAGAGCATATCAGACTAATCCTGTCCTCGAAGAGATAATTATCATGCAACATATGCAAAAATTCTAATATATATATATTAGACACTTCCAATTTTACACGGGAGAAAACCCGAATTACCAAAGACCTACATACAAACACCCGTGAAAACCTCAGAAAACATATATATATATATATATATATATATATGTAGGTCTTTGGTAATTCGGGTTTTCTCCCGCGTAAAATTGGAAGTGTCTTGGCGACGTTTCGACGAAGTCTCATTCGTCATCTTCAGGCTGGTGTCTCTTCGGCCTCGTGCTTCTAGGAGCAATGTGTGATCGCAGCAGTTTCTTACTTTTAACTGCCAGTGGGGGTATGAACTGATTGGGTGGGAGCTTGGCTGTGTTCTGATTGGGTGGAGGTGTGTTCTGATTGGTTAGGGGCTTGGCTGTGCTCTGATTGGATGGGGGGTTGGCTGTGCTCTGATTGGATGGGGGTGTGTTCTGTTTGGGTGGGGGCTTTGTTGTGCTCGGATTAGTCTGAGTTGCAGTGGGATTTGAGATGGAGAGCTGCATTGCTGTTGTTTGGCTTCGCGTTCGTGGTCGTGCCATATCATCAAGGTGGGTGTCAGTTTGCTTCATGTATGGATTGGAGGGGTTTGAAATGGCTAATGATGCAGCTATGGTCTGGTTTCTGGTTTGTGGTCGTGCCTCATCATCGGTGTGGGTTTGGGTTTGCTTTTTGCGTGGATGTGTGGTGGTGACATCCTGTGTGGTTTTCGTGAGTGTGGGTCTAGTGTCATTCTTTGTGTTAAGGACTCGTTTGTCAATAAGGGTGGGTTTCCAAATGGCTGGTAGGTGGGAGGTATCATCTCGTTTATTCATGCTGTGTGGGCGTTTTTCTATCTCAATGGCTTCTCTGATTATTCTGTTGTTAAAGTGTTCAGTTTTGGCGATAGTTCTGGTATTTTTAAAGTCAATTTTATGTCCTGTGGCTTTAAGGTGTTGGACCAGGGAAGAAGTTGGTTCCTCTTTTCTGACTGAGTTCTTGTGTTCTTCAGTGCGTGCATTTATTCTTCTGTTGGTTTGTCCGATGTATGTGGTGGGGCAGGCGGTGCATGGGATTTCATATACTCCTTGATTTTCTAACTCAATTTTGTCTTTGGGGTTTCTTAGGATGGTGGATATTTTTTGGTTTGTGCAGAATGCTGTCTTGATGTTGTGTTTGTGGAGGATCTTGCTGATTCTGTCTGTGGTGCCTTTTATGTATGGGAGGAGGGCTTTGCCGTTTTCTTGTTCTCTGTCTTGGATTTTAGTGGGGGTTTCTTTTTGGATTAGGTTGGTAATCTTATTTCTTTGGAATTCGTTGGCTGTTAGTACGTTAGTGAGAGTGTGTAGTTCAGTTTTTAGGTGTTGTTCGTCAGCTAAGCGTTTTGTTCTCGAGATGAGTGTCTTGGCTACGGAGTTGATCTGTACTGGGTGGTGGTGTGAGAGTGCGTGCAGATAGCGGTATGTGTGTGTTTTCTTCTGGTAGATGGTGTGTCCTAGGGAGCCATTGGATTTCTTGTAGACTAAGACATCCAGGAAGGGAAGTTGGTTGTTAGCTTCTGTTTCCATGGTGAACTGTATTTTGGGGTGTAGGCTGTTGAGGTGTGTGATGTGTACTGTAGATGTGTACTTCATCTACAACGGACAAAAATACAAACAAATAGAAGGAGCACCCATGGGATCACCCCTCTCACCTGTCATTGCAAACCTCTACATGGAACACTTTGAAACCCAAGCTCTAGAAAAAATCTGATCACAAACCCAAACTCTGGCTCAGATACGTAGACGACACCTTCATAATCTGGCCACATGGGAAAGAAAAACTAGACAACTTCCTCACACACCTCAACAGCCTACACCCCAAAATACAGTTCAATTGATGTAAGCAAATTAGCTGATGTAGCTGTAAGCGGGTTAGTTGTAGCTTACAGCTACATCAGCTAATTTGCTTACATCAATTCCATCTTCCAATCAAGATGTAACAACACGGCCAACCAACCCGCTTACAGCTACAAAGCCAACACGCCACACCCCCCTCCAATATTTATAGAAGGACGGCAGCTCCGATCACGCTTTGCTCTCACAAGCACGAAGCCGAAGACACCAGCCTGAAGATGGCGAGTGGGACCTCATCAAAACGTCACCAAGATACTCTCAATCTTACACGGGAAAAGACCCGAATACGCCAAGACCTGCATATATACAGTATATATATCGTCTCTAATTATACTAAAAATATGAATCCCGGGTATATTCATGCTAGGAATAGGAAGTAATCGAATACCAGGATAAATATAAAAACAACTGTTTAATAAGCTAAGCTTTCATTGGTCCACTGCCAATGTCATCAGAGTAAAACGCCAGGGTTTGAAAGTCTGCTTATAAAGCCGGCTGTTTCAGCACTCTGCTCATCGAGCGTGTCATCGGTCTACCGGCCCCGGTCGATTGTATTGCCTCTAATTGCCTCGCCTCCGTCTGTGTGTTTTTGGATTCGGACGTCTTCGCCTCTCTCGTTGTTGCCTCACCTGCCTGCTTTAGCTGTGTCCGGATACATGTTGTTGCCAAGTCAACAGAGGAACCAGAGGATGATTTGGCAACAACAGGTATCCGGACACGGCTAAAGCAGGCAGGTGAGGCAACAACAAAAGAGGCGAAGACATCCGAATCCAAAAACACGCAGACGGAGGCGAGGCAATTAGAGGCAATACGATCGACCGGGGCCGGTAGACCGGTGACGCGCTCGATGAGCAGAGCGCTGAAACAGCCGGCTTTATAAGCAGACTTTCAAACCCTGGCATTTTACTCTGATGATGTCGGCAGTGGACCGATGAAAGCTTAGCTTATTAAACAGTTGTTTTTATATTTATCCTGGTGTTCGATTACTTCCTATTCCTAGCATATATAAATATATAATATAGTATCTGCCAATAGATCTGATAAATCTGATTTCTTCTTCTTTGATCATTATAATATTTACCACATTGCAAAGCTGATTTTATACATAGCTCAGTATGTTCAAGTCAGATAAAGGCCAAAGTTAGGCAAGTTTTCCCAAAAATAATCAGATGCTCATATTACTCATGCTTCCAAATTTTAAGTAAAAAAAAATAAACCTATGTGTTTTGTCATATATCAGATTTCACACAGTACTATAAGTGGAAGTCCGAAAAAGTCAAAGTTTATGGAAACAGAGACTGAGCGTTCAGCTCTTTTGGCAGCTATTAGAGGGCACAGTGGAATCTCAATGTTAAGAAAGGTAATTCTAATTGCACTGCATTATATTTGTCATTTAACAAAGATGTAAATAAAAATCCATTCTAATTTGAAATCCTAACTCTAGTCTGCCCACATAAAGCAGAAGATACTAAATGGATAAAGATTGTCCTTATGTACCAAAAACAGTTTGTTCACTTTTAAATCTGCTAATAGAATCAAGAAAATATTAAAACTATTATGAGATAGTAGTAGTAAATTGGAATTTATCTCATTTCACTTTCATTGGTTTTTGTATTTCTGCTGCTAGCTTCATGTAGGGTTTGGGCTCTTTTGATTTATAGTAGTTTGGAACAGCCCTTTGGATTTGAATAGAAAAATTGCTTGCATACTACCTGTTAGTAACTTTTTGGAATGTGACTGCAAGATTTAGGGGAAAGTTACACTGCTTTAAGGATTTATTTGTAGTTATCTAGTTGTTATATTTCTTTGGGTTGTCCCATATCTCTGCCCAGACCTGCACTTCTTCCTTGTTAGGTATTGACTGATTCACTGTAGTCTCTCCGTTGATGGATTGGTAGAAACATTTCTGGTTGAGTTTTTATTTCCAGTGTGTCATACCTGCCCCAGTTTGTTCCCTCAAGAAAGTAGGACTCGTGACTCCATTTAATTGAAGCAAAGGAATTTTTACTGAAAGAAACTGGTTGCAACAAAGTCAGGTGGGATCTGGTGTTCCCACGCAAAATACAAAGCTATTCTTTCCAACTTCCAATCCCTCCCCCCATGACAAGTCCCCAGCCAGCCAATGTGATGCTGGTAAGATGTTTTGAGAAACTCTGAGGTGTGAAACTGGTAATATTCCATTCTCAGGACAAATGGCCTTGAAGATTCTTTAAAAAAAATTTTTTTTTATTAATTTTCTAATATTACATTTACATATTTGAAAAGCAACGTGGCAGTTGAGTACAATAATTCCATTACATTTAAATATCATCAATACAAATCTCAAAGTATTATGACAACTAATTCCCTCTCTTTCCCCCTTAATATATACTGTCTCATATTCACAACATAATTCTTATTCTATCAGTCAAACAGAAAATAACTTTCTAACATTCATCAATAATCTTCAGTTTATACATATCTTAATTAATTTAACATTCCATCTTTTAGACAGTCAATGACCTAATAAATTTTTCTTAATTTTAATTTTCCATTAATATTTTAAATTTAACGTTTAATCTTTTTCATTTCCAAATTTTAAATGACCCCAATTTCTATCACGGTTCCCCCACAGTCTAAAGCTCCAGATATACCTCTAATCTATACATGATTCTCACCGTCTGCATCAACCAATTAATAATACGAAATAATATTCTTATTTTTCTAGTGATTCTCCAGTATCTTAGAGTCTCAAATTTAATAGCCAAGATTTCTTTTATTTCCACACTTAGTATTTCCTCTTTTCCCCCCTCTTTATGTCTCCTATCTCATATTTGAGACTAATAATTTTTTAACCTATTAGCGTTTATACCACAAACCAATATACAAATTTAATTATTAGTATTTTGCTTCTAAGTTTTACTTAACCAAATTTTTTCTTTGTCTTGACTCATAACAATATCTTGAATTCAAATCTTAATTGTTTTTAAACATTCAATCCTTTAACCAATCAGTGACCTAATAAGCTTTTCCCCGTTTTAGTTTTCCCTTAGTATTTAAATTTAATGCTTAATATTTATTTTTCCAGATTTTTAATTAACCATGATTCCTTTATCACAATTCCTCACACAATCTAATATTTAAGATACACACCTTATATATAGATTCTTACCATCTACCTTAACGAATTAATAAAACAATATAATACTCTTATTTTAATATTTATACTTCTTAATTTTAGATAACCAAAGTTTTCTTTATCTCAAGTCGTTACAATATTTTATATTCAGAATACATGTTTTATCTATTTGGGTATATTCTATATTTAAATCTCATTTGTAAATCAAAACCCCAGTCCTTTTCAGTCTTATTCTAGTTTCTTTCTTTGCCAAATCATATTTCGTGTCTTTGCTTTTAAATCATCAAGCAGATCTCCTTGTGTTGTTGTGGCTATTGTTTGATGTTGAAAAGACCATCCAATTGCCTTTTTTAAAAGAGGATTAGCTGATCTAACAGGTCGTCTCCTTGTTTTTCCATCTTTTTTTTTTTTCCATAACAAGTTTTATTAGTTTTTGTTTGTTTTACAGCCAAGTGCTTGTAACACATCGTGGAGATAGGGCACTCCATAAAACACAACAAAAAATACAGTCATACATATACAATTTAAACTACTACTTTAAAAGTTCCCTCTTATGGTATACAATTCGAGCATTCCTAAAATATAAATTGTTTCTCACCTCTATCTATTATTCCAATTTCAATTTATGCTTCTCAATCAAATTATATCTTTATTCTATTTCACATACATATTATGTAAATAAACATGAATTTATATATTTTAAAACTATTGCATTAGACATAGTAATATAATAACATTATAATAATAATAATAGGACAATAATTATTTCTATCATAAACAAGTAATATAACTATTATATCTTAATATTTCTCAACTATATTCTATTTCATATATTCTATCCAATATTTTCATAGATCAGTCCCTAAAAGATTCCTCAATTGTTTCAGTTTAATCCATTTAATACCTCACTAATTACCATTCAATTCTTATAAATAAAAATATCAATAATATTTCACCAGTCTCAATCTCAATCTAACTCCTTTAATTATAAATTTTCCAATTTTTCTTATTGCCATTCCAAATCATAATCAAATCCATAATTTAAATCTAGTGTTGACTCATACCAAAGTAACCTTAAAGATCTCAAAAATATTAGTTCAATCAACGTCCAGAAGCCCTTTTTACCCATCAAATAAAATTTTAACTCTTATTTTTAAATCTAATTCTACCTTTCTTTTTGTGCCAGGTAGGTTTCCACAAGAGGGCCTCTAAATCCTCCCATCTTAGTAACTGGCTAAAGGCCTTTCCCCACCATTGAGTCCAATCATATTCTTTTTCTCTTTTATCCAGTGTACTGTATCTGTACTGTCATGTTGTCAACGTTTTTTGTGCCTCGTATTTGGAAGTCCAATCCTGTTGCTTTTAAAGTTGTAAATGTTTTAGTTGAGTTCTGCCTTTGATCATCAAAGAAATCCATCATGTAGCATGTGTCCTCTTCCTCTTCAATAAATTCAGTAGATTCAATAGATTGTAAATGTATTCCATCCATCTCATTAAGTTGTAGATCTGATTGTGTATCATAGTCAATCAAAGGTTGAGCTTCAATTTTTAATTCTGAGTCCTCCTTGAAACTAAGCGATCTAATATGTTCTTTAAGTTCCAGTCTCGCTTCCAAGATTTTTTCTAATATAAGTCCATAATTAATCTGTGAGTAGGATTCCATCTTCTTCTTTTTTTTTTTAAAGAAGTTCAGCTTAAAAAATAGATTGCAGCGTTATAAAATATAAAATGCAGACAGAGATATATTTCCAAAGAAAGATAGAGAAAAAAAAAACCCAATAGTCAAGTCCAGCACAGAGATAAAAACTGGCAGTCAGTTGTTATGTTGTAATCCAGTCTGGGCATCACGCCAAAATCAGGAAGTGGGAGTTCAAATGGAGCAAGTTACATTGTATCAGTCAAAGTTTCTGGGCTTCATGCCAAGTCCCAGGATGCATTGTATCCAAAAGAATCTACATAAGTCCGCCCAGAGAGCAAAAGGTTTTTTAGGCAGTACTGTTCAGGAGGGGGGGAGAAAAAAAAGAACATTCCCCCCCCTCCCTAAGGATTTTCACCTAAACTGAAGATAAACAAGCCAAAAGAGAAAGTCACAATAATCCGGATGCCCGAGTTCCAACTGCTTATGTAGACAAAATAAAATAATAAAAAAAAACAATAATTATTTTTCCAAAGCCCGTTTTCCCCAGTAATCAAACGCTGCTTTCTCAAAATAGGGAAATAGTTTTTAAAGCTGTTAGCAGGGAAAAAGGTAAATTAACAAGAGGGAAGGAAAGGTCTCACCCGGATCTTCCATGGTGGTTCTTTTTGCTTAGATGTTGCTGTGACTTTCGGCTGGAGCAGCTGAGTGATCGGCCATGTTACTGGCCGATCTTTTCCCTGTCGGCCCAAAGGTGGTTTTCTCGGACCGCAGAGGGAGCTGCCGCTCCCTCCGCGATCAACGAGTGCCCTCCTCTACGGTGGTCGCCCCTACAGGGCGACTTTCGACCCTATCCAGGGTCTACCGGCGGGGGGAAACCAGACGGCCAAGAGAACGAGTTCTCTGCACGTCCGCGGGCGCTGCGACCGGAACCGGAAGTCCTTGTTTTTCCATCTTGACGTAGTTGTCCCAAAGTGTTTATCTTCTCATTCATCTATTTTTCTTTTTGATCTTCAGGTTCCTTCTGATTTATAAGAAAAGTCCTTTCCTTTTTCTCTATTATCAATTTCTTTTCTGTATTTTCCTTTATCTGTATTTGTTGAGTGGTTGAATCTTCTATCATAGCATTTGATTGTTCCACTTTCTCTATATAATTCTGTATAGATGATTCTTTCATTGAAGTCATATTTTGAGTTTGCATATCCAGGCTGTTTTCTTGTTTTTTCCTGCTGTTTCCCCCCCCCCCCTTTTCACTTTACAGCCGTTTCTTATTTCATCACCAGTTGTAAGAAGAGTTTGGACAATCGCTTTTAACATACAAAGAGTTTGTTCCTGTTCTTCCTCTGTAGGAAAAGTCTATTCCTGTTCTTCTTCCATTGTAGTATATTAAACTAAAAGCTTACAGTCAGAAAGTCCACTAAGTGAAGAGCAGAGCTGAGTTTCTTGCAGCTGGTGTTTCAAGGTTGCTTATATCTTATCTATTTTCTGAGCTGTCAACAAATCTCTCTTAGGCAGTAACAGGTTACAATCTCAAGTTTAACCACCAGATGTCACCCCAGAGTTGTTTTGATCTTTTCAGGTTTTTTTTCTTCTATTTTAAAAGAAAAAACCCAGATCTTCAGTAAAAATAGGGAATAAAAATCAGAGAAAAAATAAAGAATAGAAAATTACAAATCTTGTAATCCACCAATTTTAGGAGGTAGAGTTCCAATTAGGATCCCAGTATTTTTTCAACGTTTTAAGCTCCCCTGGGTAGTCAGTCGCTGCTGTTTTTGGAGGGGGGAAAGTACTTTAGCAGCTTATGCAGGTAAGTAAGTAATTAGGATGTAAGAGAGGTAGATCTCACCCAGACTCTTCCATGCTGCTTTAGAGTTGCCAGATGGTAGGTGTGACTTTGGCTGTCTGCAGTCTTGTGACGGACCATATCTCTATGGTCGGTCTTTCGTCCACCGGTTTGGAGGGATTCGCCGGCTCTAGCGGGAGAGTTGCTGCTCTCCCGCAATCCAGCGAGGGCCCCTCCTTGCTGGTCGCCTCTATGGGGTGACTTTTCAGGGTCCCCCAGTGATGCAAAACTGGACGGGGAAGACGAGAGTCGTCTTCCGAGCGTCCATAGCAGCCGCGTGGCAAACCAGAAGTCTCAAATGGCCTTGAAGATTCTGATGCAAATTGGTTTGATAATCTGGTCTTCTTCCATTGTCACCTCCTCCTTCCCATTCCCCCTAGCATCTCCCTATTTCCCATCATTTGATACCCAGGTGTGGATTGCCCCAAACACCTCCCCCTCCCTTCCCCTTTGATGGCAGGAACCCAGCAAGATGCCAGGCCGACAATAGAGATCCTGATATGCTGCTCCCCATGACAGGGACTTTACTCCTGCAAAGAGAGAGAGAGAGAGAGAGAGAGAGAGAGAGAGAGAGAGAGAGAGTAATTTGGGAAGTTCAAGCTCTACTGACGTTAATAAGACATTTAATGGGAAAAGGTACAACATCTTTGGGCCCTAGTTTTTTCAAGGGTTGCCTGGATTGCAAGTACTTGTGTATAGACACACCCGATCCCCTGCATTAAAGTCCTTAGGCTTTGTGTGTGTGTTTTCTGTTTGCTTTTTATAGGCGTTCCTTGTCTCTTCTAGCTATTTTCTAGCCACTGGCCAGATGTTTTGTAACTGGGTCACCCAATCTTTGAGAGAGATGACAGAGGGGGTGGCCCTGGGTAATTCCAGTATTGAGGCAAAGTCTTGGCCCATGGCTACTTTGAATGGGATGAAGCCTGTGCTGCTATGGATGGAATTATTGTAAACTACTTTGGCAAATGGGAGGCGCTCCATTCAGTTGTCTTGCTGGTAGTTTACATAACACCTGAGGTACTGTTCTAGAATCCCATTGACTTGTTCATTCACCCCTATTAGTTTGGGAGTGGTCCCTGGGAGGTTCCCAAAAGTCCCAGAAACTTCTGCCAAAACGTCAAGGTGAATTGGACTCTGCGGTTGGAGATTATTTGCAATCTATAGACATGTTGAACGAAAATTTAGCCAAGACATGGGCAGATGGGATCTTTCGGCAGGGCACTAAATGTGCTTGTTTGGAGAATAGGTCTGTTATGACTCAGATCACAGTATTTCCTGAGCTCTCAGGGAGTTCTACAATATAATCCATGGAGATTCCTTTCCATGGAGCACTAAGCTCGCTACTGTTTGAATGAGACCCTTGCCATCATTTGGCTGAGGCACATACTGGGCAGCTTGCCACACAACCTTCAATGTCCTTTTTCAGCGATGGCCGCCAAAACTGTTGTTTGACCAAATGGAGTATTTTTACGAACCCGAAATGTCCCGCAGTTTTAGAGTCATGGCTTTTCTCTAGAATTAACAGTCTCTGTCTTTTCGGAACATATAGTTTAGCTCCCACCCACGCCAAACCATCTCTCATGGTGCACTCATCCTTATGTTTCTGGAACCATTCATCTCCCTCCAGGGCTCCCTTTAAGGTGGCTTCAGTGCCTTTGGTTTTGGGGGCTCTCGCTTTTGTTTGTGCCCTGGTGGGAAGGGATGACTGGCCTGATTATTTCTGGCTTAGAGCTATTATACTGAGGAATTCTAGATAATCCATCAACTAGGAAGTTTTTTTTCAGAGTGAAATTAAAGCAATTAAACTATAGCACCCATCAGACATGTTTGGGCGACAGCTTTCGGAGGGGAGGGTTTAGGGCCTCTAGATTTTTGTGGTCATTCAAACCTTGAAAGGAGCCTTAGCTCCTTCCAGGAAGTGTCTCCATGTAAGTAATGCCCATCACACTGCGTATGCCTCTTTTTCCCAAACAGCCCATTGGCGCTTGGTGTCAGTGAGTTTTTGGGATGTGCAGCTGGAACAGGGGCACTTCCCATTTTGACCCCCTCACTGCTGCTGTTTCCTCTGCACCTTGGCTCCAGCCTGGATGGGCAACTAGGCTGTGGCAGTGTGCGGGTGGCATGCAGAGTTTCCACTGCTCTGCAACTTTTTTTAAAGCGCTATGGCTCTGCCAGCTTTTTTTTTTCTGTGCCACGGCTCTGCCAGTTTTTTTTTTCCATGCTGCAGCTCTGCCAATTTTTCTTTCCATGCCATGGCTCTACCAATTTTTTTTTTTAAAGTGCTGCAGCTCTGCAGGTTTTGTTTATTAAATCAGGGGTCTGGTTTAATTAGATTAGGCTGTGGCCTAATCGCCACTGGGCTGCGTGAGTGGTTGGTCACTGTGCGTGCATCCACATGCATACTGCCCCATTTGCATGAGGGTCACAGCGAGCATTGCGGGCAGTCACATGAGCATGAGCATCATCACAGACGGTTGCAGCCTTACTCACGTGAGCATCGTTGCCAGTGGTCTTGGCCCAAAAAGTCTTACCAAGGGGTGGAAGCCCTACCCACTACCAACACACCACCACAGCAAAGATCACCTCTCACCCAGCTCTCCATTCAGCGCCTCTCTAATCGCCACCCCCATGACAGCCCGCTTGCTTGCTTGCCCAGCTCCAGTGCCTCCCGTTTGCCCCCCCTTCTGACAGCCCACTTGCTCACCCAGTTCTCCATCTGGTGCCTGCCCATTGCCCCCCCCCTCTGACAACCTGTTGGCTTGCTCACTCGCCTAGCTCTCCTACTGACGCCCTGCCCATTGCTGCTCCCTCTGATGGCCCACTCATTCATTTGCTCACCTGGTTCTCCATCTGGTGCCCCACCCATCTCTGTCCCCCTCTGACAGCCCACTTGCTTGCTCATTCACTCCTTTGCCTGGCTCTCCATCCATTGTACCTCTCATCACTGCTCCCATTTGAGAGCTTGCTTGCTCTCTCTCTTGCTCACTTCCCCGGCTCTCCATCCGGTGCCCAGCCCATCACCCCCCGACAACCTGCTTACTCAACCGCTTGCTCACCCAGCTCCATCCGGTGCCCCTCTCTTTGCTGCCCCCTCTGACAGTCCACTCGCTCACCTTCTCACTTGCCCAGCTCTCCATCTAGTGTCCTGCCCATCACTGCCCCCTTCTGTCAGCCCGCTCGCTCACCCCTCGCTTGTCCGGCTCTCCATCCAGCATTCACAGTGAGTTATAATCGCAGCAAATTTCCAGTGTTGAGATGTCCTGCAAAGAAATGGCAGTACCGAGTTGTCAGAGGGGACTTGGCGATGATGAGAAGGCCGCCCCCAGCTGGCTGCACCAAGCTAGCGGTGTTGGGTCATCCCATTCTGCTTCAATTTCACCTCCTTTCAGTATGTTGTTAAACTGCTTGGCAACCAGTAGGTCTAGACGAGTGAGATGTTTTAACCAAAATCCATGCAATTCATCTTCACCTGGTGCTGTTCAATTCTTGATTTTCCTTGTTTTTTTCTCTATCATTTCTGCTGTTATTGCTAGTTCTTTCATTTCAGTTTCTTTTTTATTCTTATCCTCATCCTTTAACCAAGCTGCATCCTTGTGGTATTTCTTTTGGTTACCCCAGTTCTACCTATAATTTGCAATTCAAGTTTTGTATCTGCTGATCTACTTGCCTATAGCTGTTATTTGATGCTTTATTATTTCCAGTGCTTTCTTGATCTTCCTTGTTTCTAAGTGGTATTTCTTGATTAGGTATTATTTGGTCTTCTTGTTGTTCAGTTTCTTTTCTTTCATCTGTTCTAGCTTGCTTGCATCTGATCCCAATTTGCTGATCCTATTTTCCATCAAATCTTCCGTTTTGGTGGTGCACTGTTTGGCTTTTTTTCTTCTTTGTTGATTTTCATCCCAAGTATTCAGTTATAACTGTAACTGGTGCTGTACATTAGCTCAGGGGTCCCCAACCCCCAGTGCGTGGACCGGTACTGGGCCACAGCATGCCAGCCATCAGTCTGCACAAACAAGCAAAGCCCCATCTGTGGGATGCAGGCAACACACAAAATCATGCACTCTCTGGAAAAACTTTTCTCCACAGAACCGATCCCTAGTGCCCAAAAGGTTGGGGACTTCTGCACTGGCTGTTTTTGCAACAAGTTTCAATGCAGGCAGCCTTATTCTGATATTTTTGTGCTTGGTTATTATTTGTTTCAATTCTACTTTTTTAGTTAGAGGGCAGAGGTTCTGTTTGAGGCAGAGGAGAAAGTGCCTGAGTCCCAAATGAAAACAATTCTATATCTCTGCTAAATTCCTCTACTGCCAGCTCCCTTAGGTTTGCCTCTACAATCTGAATTACTTCTGGAAACACTTTTATTTCTTTGCCCTGACTAGACTTTTGTATTCTTCCAATTCTGTTTCTGGGAATACTTTATTTTGTATTATAAATCTATGCTCATCTGCTAGCCTCTGTTCTATTATTTCTGATTCTGGATGTTGTTCTTTCCAGAACGGATGCATTAGTTTCAAATATCCTCTTGTTGGACTTATCTATAATAACAGATCATTATTTCTTTGTTTCAATTACTCTGTTTTTGCAACTGGTAAACACTTTTCTTCCAGTAGTTCTACAGCTGCTGGCCCTGATTCCTCAGCCAACAGTCCTGAGTCCTGTAGCCAATTTTTCACCAGATGTCCAGAAACTCCAATATCTACCATGGTCCTTGTTAATCCAAGTGACAACTGAGCTGGTATGGATTTCTGTAATTTACATCTCACCATTTTTTTTATGGGAGAGACATATCACATGAAGTGTTAGTACTACTTTATATTGCACTAGTAAGACCATACTTGGAATACTATGCCCAGTTTTGGACACCTTGATATAAAAAAAGATGTTAAGACTCTAGAAAGAGTGCAGAGAAATGCCAAAAAGATCTTTAGGCCTGAAAGCTAAAGCATATGATGAATGGTTGTGAGAACCTAGGACTGCATTGGCTCTTTGGCAGCAGCAGCACACTGCTGTCTCAGATATAAGTAATTGTCTGCTAGGACATCTAGATCCCTCCACAGTTACTGTTGTTGACCCAGGTACCATTTATTCTATAAATTGATTACTTTTAATCTAGCCTAGTGGCTAGCTAACCATTTTTCCTTTCTATGCCAATAATAATAATAATAGAATAACAATAAAGATTGAATTTTCGCATCAAGACTAGTTCCTTGATAATGATTATCAGTCCTTTTGGAAAATATGAAAAAACAAGAAAAGATGTTCATCCTTATAAATATAATTGCACAGAAGTTTAATAATCAAAAATTATTCAAATGGGATATTAAAGTACATGCCTTGTATCAAGTTATTGCTATTTGAATATCTCTTCTTTGAACAAATTATTTTTTTTAATTTGGTAGATTTCTTCATTTGCTTCTGATGAGCTGCAGAGATTCCAAAATGCAGAAGAAGTTTTGAAGAATAACAGCAAGTCTGCAAAAGAGCAATCATTATCTCCTGCGCAGTTAGGAATGGGAAAAGCCCATTCTCTTCCAAGAATGACAGACAGCCCAGGGAATTCAAGGCAGGCTTTAATGGAAGCAATCCGCTCAGGAGCTGGGGCAGCATGTTTAAGAAAGGTAAAAAAAATGTATTTGTAGGAAAGATACAGAGGGTAAAAGGAAGTTCCAATTCTTAAACACCCCAAAAAGTTATTTAGATGAGTAGTAGCTATAACCAATTCTGTGGTAAGATTTTTCATACATCTTTGTAACTGACTGTGTAAAAAGCCTTTCAGGAAAATTAACTAAAACACAAAAAGTACAGTTATATTAGGATTTCATATTCTCATACCAGCTGAAGCAGCTCTTATAACTTATGTGCTATGCCAATAGAGCTTTTTATGACAGGAAGGTGAGTGTAAGCTGGATGTTAGAATGGAATGGAATGGAATGGAATGGAATGGAATGGAATGGAATAGAATAGAATAGAATAGAATAGAATAGAATAGAATAGAATAGAATAGAATAGAATAGAATAGAATAGAATAGAATAGAATAGAATAGAATAGAAAGGGACCATGGAGGTCTTCTGGTCCAGCTTCCTGCTCAAGCAGGAGAACCTATACCATTTCAGACAAGTGATTGTCTAGTCTCTTCTTTAAAATCTCCAGTGATGGAGTGCCCACGATTTCTGAAGGCAAGCTGTTCCACAGGTTAATTGTCCTCACTGTTAGGAAGTTTCTTCTTAATTCCAGGTTGCTTCTCTCTTTGATCAATTTCCAACCATTGTTTCTTGTCCTGCCTTCTGGTGCTTTGGAGAATAATTTGACTCCCTGTTCTTTATGGCAGCCCCTAAAATACTGGAATACTGCTATCCTGTCACCTCTATACAACCCAGGATTCTATTAGCTTTTTTGGCTGCTGCTGCACACTGCTGGCTCATATTCAAGTGATCATATTCAAGTGATTAGGGCAGTTCGGTTATTGTCTCTTTTAGTGAAAAGACTGATGGCGGAACCATATCCTCTTCATGAAAGAAACATATCAGGCATCATCTCTCCTCCAGTTTTTCACTTGCAATAAGTCCAACAGAAATGTTACTTCCTTCTGCACAGAATACTTTGACACAGAAGGTGTAACATTTGAACATCTTATTTTTGTGAAATCACATGGACAGATTTGCTTATAACTATGTGAGCATAACTTACATATCATGACATATATGAGATCTGAGAACTGAATCCCTCAATCCTTTATAGGTTTGGAAAATTTCTGCTCTAAGACCTAAAAAGCTCAAGTTTAAAACCTGCTGCTAAGGAGACTAAAGTACTGGAATTGTTGGATCAGTAGATCTCATTCAGACTCATACGCAGCACAAACAGGAAAATATTTTAAAGCATCAGAAACAATATGTGTAATAACATTAGCAAGATTAATACAAGCAATTTGGTATCTCTGAAATCAATGAATTTCCTAGTATATTGGAAGTATATCTTAAGTACATCAACATAGATAAGTATATCTGTGCTGTTATGTGTGTTTTCAAAAACAGATGGAATTATTTTCACCTCAGACTGCAAGCCTATAAATATGGCACAGTCTAATCTGCTTGCAGAATAACTCACAGAAATCATAAATAACACACCTTTCAGGCCATTTTGTAAGGAAATATGCAGAGCATAAAGCTATTATATCTAGGAAAACAAAATAGTGATATATAAATGATAGCTTTAAAGTCAGTGAAGTAAGAAAACAATTTCCAAAAACAAAGTGCTTTCCAAATCAGTAATCTTTTATCTATTTTGTCTCAGTATTTATATCAAATAGGATGCTGGTAAATTTACTTAAAAATGTAAGAAAGAAGAAATATTGCAGCAAAGGAAAGCTTTTCTTTCTGCTCCATTTAATCTTCTTCACTGTTGAAAAGAAACCTTTGAACACCTTGTCTATAGATGGCAGAAAAGTATCTTGGATCTGAAGGCAGAACATTTTTTTCATTTTCATAAAGTTTGGGCAGAAGATCCCAGATCTTCCTGTTGTTCCAGAAAAATGCAATCAGTTGGAAGAAACAATTAAAATTTAATTTCATATATAGAAATATTAGACAGCTTTTCTAAATATATTTGTACATTCAAAATGAATCTAGGAAAAGAATATAAAAGAATCTCATTTTAAAAGAGCTTGAAAATATAACAAGCTATTAATACATGCTTATTTTATTTCAGGTGCCTCTGTGTGAAAATTAGATGCACTAATACCTGTCCTACAACTTTGAAGCATTGTGATAGATTAAAATGGTCATCCCTAATAGAAAGAATGCAAGTCTCTTCCCAGTTTGTTTACAAGCGACATTAAATATCTATGTGCTCCTCTTGATTCAGCTTATGTGCCAAGAGTCTGGGAACAACCTATTTTCAGAGTTATACCAAGCCAAAACTATTCTTAATAGCAAGTTACCAAATTCATAAACTTGAAGTGAATAGTCACTGAGAACACTTTTTAGTTCTTTAAGACTATTCAAATATATTTATGCGGAAAGTTGATTACTTTTGCAGATGTACCTGAAGCATATCACTCTTTTGTTCATTAAGTGATTTAAACCATCTAGCTGTTCCAAACCATTTATTTTATTTTATTTTTCTTTTCAAATATAAAAATATTTAGGAATACAATTCCAGTGGATTCTTTTGTAGCTCCAAGATCTTACAAGAAGAAGGGGCCAAATTTCACACGTCCTCTTTTTGTTTTGTTTTTTTGTGCATGTGTTTTTTTTTTTACCATTGGGATTAAAGGAAAAATGGATGCCTTAATCTTTGTTGTAACTTAAATTACCTATTTCATGTCTAAAAAACATATTCTGAAACCTATCCCTAAAGCAAGTTTGGGTTCATTTATTTTGGAATGAGACTTTCAACATAATTTCAACAACAACAGCCTGAATCAACCGGTGAGCCAAGAGTTTACACAGTTCTGCAATAGATGTTTTAAAATAAACTAAAAAGTGATTATGGTAGAAAATGAATAGCTTAGAATGCCATGTCCTGAAATTGCCGCTCATTAATTAATTAAGTTCCAATATTCAAGCTATGCAACTTATTACTATCAACATGGAGAAGAATCTATTTGATAGACTTAGGGATATGAAATACTAATATTTACAAATTTGCTAAACCAGGATGAAAAATAATGCTAGCCTGTATGCTTATGGCAGAGTTCACTAACAACAGTTTCTGCAAGCATATCCATTGTATTTAATGAGAACATGGCAGCACCCTTTCACAATTCCCAACAATATGACTCGCAAAAAGAGAACATGTTGGTGAGTAATGCTCCAAATAAATCTAATCAGAGTGGCTTCTTCTATTGCTTCCCAAGTGGTTTATGGTTCAAAATAGTTCTGACTGGGTTCATCTAATTATGTTAGAACTATACCATTCCCTTAACATGTTTCAGTGATATGAAAAAAAAAACACTAAGCCACTATAGATCACGTATAACTTGGGGAAATCTGCCATTAAATAAAATTAACATAAGCATGATTTTGTTTTACATGGCACTGAAGATAACTTGAATTATATTCATTGCATTATGTTTAATAATTATGATTACAATGTATATTACATAATTTTGCTTTCTTTAGAAGTGCTACTATTCACCTGCAGTCATGTAGTATACTGTAAAATACTAATTTAATTTAGTGCCACAAATGAAACAATCACAAGACATATGTAATGTTTGCGTCAATTTTGGTTTTGGATTTTCATTGATTTATAGGAATATGTACTATGTTTGTGTTTTTCAAAAAATAAAGTGCCAATCCTAATATATGACTATTTTGTCTTCATGTTCTGTTGATAAATCATGTTTGGTCTTGAACTTTCATGCCTGATGGCAATTTTGATTAACAAAATATGAGAAGTTATAAGTGTTTTTAATAAGTAAGAACAACCATGCTATATTCCTCTTCATAATTTTACTTAAACCAGATAATTTCAATGTTATGTGCAATGCTACTGCATCAGAAACCTGAGCTAAACAAGCAGTGGCATTGGTACATGTTGAACTACAGAATCATTTTAAACATAAAATGCATTCTCCAACATATAATTAACTGCCAAGGTAAAATTAAAAACAGGAATGCTATGTTGACATTTTCATTGAATTGGCATGCCTCTGGGAATTACAAATTGTAATTGCACTATACTCTCAAAGTTGACTATTCGTTCTGATTCCAATTAGAATCAGACATTTTAAAGTGTAATACAAAGCACTGTTAATTTAATTTAACAGGCAATAGTTATGGTAACAGGGCTAGTTTGCTAGTTAATTATATAAACTTACTGTACTAGCAGTCCCACAGAAAACTTTGCAAATAAAATTTGAGTTAAATGAAACTTTGAAAAAAATATGTGTATGTTTAGATATGTTTAGATATCTTCTATCTATGGCTCTCCACTCCTTCCTGCCATTTTTGTACAGAAACTATGTAAAGATATTTAGATATAGAGACCAAGAGTATTTATCTCTTAAATATATTATCCCTTAAATATATGACCTTTTATACAGACTGCACACATTAAAAATACTTATTTGATTTATTAAGGTTATATATTAGTTATGCTGTAACTAGATTTATATACCCTTTGTTAGAACTTTGCCTTAGTTTATAATTTCAGTTTAGCTCTAGACTGGCAAAGTCTGCATAATGAAAAGCTTAAATGAATGATTGTGTAAGCCCTAAATGGTGACTATTTCAGATTCAGAGGACATACATTAAACCATGCTGTTTATTTCAATGTTTGCAATGTCATTTGGCCTTGATAATTTCAGGAAGTGTTGGAGAAAGGAAAATATTGTTCTGCTTGTCCCAGGTGCACATGCATCTGTAAACAAATAGCAATCACACTTTACAGCCTCTCTAAGCAGTTTACAGTGTCAGCATATTGCCCCCAACAACCTGGGTCCTCATTTTATTGACCTCAGAAGGATGGAAGGCTGTTTTGTTCCCAAAACTGGGTCTTAGCTTGGTGTTGAAGCCAATTGATCACCAAACCCAAGATGTGGAAAAAACCTTTTATCTTGGTATCAAGAAATAAAAATGACCTTGGGTTTGAAAGTTACCAAGGCGCCGATTACAGTTTTACAGTTGTTTTTATAATCAAAAGTGATTCTCATACACCTCTTTGCCCTCCCCCCAATAATACATGCATAACATATAATATTAATTGGTTACCTGGATTGCAGCCCCCCAAAGTTTTCTCGCTTGCTATGCAAAATAGCTAAATGTCATGCCACTTCTTGCCTTCCTTCTTGCAAAGCTTCTAGTTTCCTGTGCCAGCTATGTGGTTTTGGGTTTTCTTGTAAGTTTTCTTGTAAGTTACCCAACATCCTGGCTAAGTGATTGAACCTGTGAATCTACCTCGCTTAACTGTTCCTGTAGCCCCCCCATCCCCCGCAGCTCCCTTGCACTGCTCAACTGTTAGCAAGCTTGTCTGCAAAGCCTTCAGCAGAAAGGAAAAAAGCTGTTAAAGAAAAAGTTGTTTAAGAGTAAATGTTTCTTCTCAGAATTCATCTTCCTCACTCCCATGCCCATCACAACCACACCTGGGTCCTATCTCCACATATGACCCTTCTTCTGATCCCCAGGGCCTCATCTGCACGTACATTCTTTCATCTGACCCTTCAGCTGAGTCAGCCTTGAGCCTGTGAGACTGGCAGTTGGCAGTCAGCAGAATTAGCTTTCTAACCACTGTGCCACCACAGCTCTATGTTCTAATGCTAAATATGCCAAATGCTATCCAATATTCACTTATACCTATTGCTTGTTCTGCCATAGATTCTTTTGGTGAAAATGTTTATAGTGAATAAAAACATGCAACATATTTTCTTACTTTGCTTTGCCTGTCTCAATAGCCCTGATGAAGCAAACAGTGAAAGTGAATTTCTGTCATTGTCCTCATCTCTGCATAGTCATGCATACACAAAGCACTAGGTTGCTTGTTTGCTTTTTCTTTTGATGTCCTTACTATTTAAATGGAGTGGGGGTTAGGGGGGGCTGCCGGATGTGTGGCAACTTGGGAAGATACAATCATTGTTTTGCTGTTTTCAATATTTGAGGGGCTGCCACAAAGAAGAGGGGATCAACCTATTTCCAAAGCACCAGAAGGCAGGACAAGAAGCAATGGACAGAAACTAATTAAGGAGATAAACAATCTAGAACTAAGAATAAATTTCTTGGTGGTGAAAACAACTAACCAGTGGAACAGGTTGCCTTCAGGAGTTGGGGTGCTCCATCACCCCTGGACATCTTATATGTCCAGAATATATAAGATCTCCTGCTTGTGCAGGAGGTTGGATTAGAAGACCTACAAGGTCCCTTCCAACTCTCTTATTCTGTTATTCCATTATTCTGTTATAGTAGCCATTCCTAGGGGGCCTTTATCACCAAGCTGGAGAATTGGGATTCTCAGTGTAGAAAATACTGCCTTTTCCTGAATGATAGGAGGGCAAATTCTGATAAAGACAAAAGGAACACCATCACCACCACCATCATTCCTGCTGACTTCCTAATAATAAGAGTAGTTCAAACCATTTACCCAAGGAAGGAATGGGCTCCTTTTTGCTGGATGTGTTCAAGCATCTGTTGGCACTGCTTTAATTTGGATTTTGTACTGAACAGGGGAAAGGAATTCTCTGTGGGCAAAGCCATTGAGACAGAGAGCCCCTGACTATGAAGATACATTGTGTTTCATACCAGTTGCCTCAAATTGAGTCATAACAAAACTATTTTCTTCCCAACCTTTTATCCGACAACTAATTGTTTCAGTCTGAATGGTTTCTGGTAGTATTTCCTCAAGCAAGACCAAACCTTCCTGAGAAAGTAGACGAGGTCTTTCCTACATGGAGTTTTCCATCAATTCTCACTATAGCAGGCACTCAGCAAAACATTCCTTATCCTCTGAGTAGAGGGGCTTTTTGGGATTCCTAACGAGGCCTGAAAAAAATCCTAAGCATTTCTCAAGTAAAATATTCTGACAGCAGGATGTCTAACTGGATGACTGTGAGAGGGCAGTGGAGGCAATCCATTCTTTTCATCCAGCAAAGTAACAGGCCTACTATTCCCAATTATTTCACCCTTCAAACATTTTTTGGGGGGTTTAAAGCCAGATTTTCCATGTAAAATTGGACTAACTAGCAGGTTTTATCTTTCCTTTTCTATAGAACCAAATATGATAGCCTAGAGATAATTGGAATCAAAATTGAAAGGCTAGTGTCAGCCAGATTTCCAGCTTGCAGTTTGCTGCTTGCTTGCCCTCAGCTGCCATAGTAATGGGGGGGGGGGGGGGAGGAGCTTGGTATTTGGGGTGGAATGAGCTGGTGTGAAGTGTTCCTGTGAGAAATAGGAGGATTGCTGATTTCCGGTTTCGTCGCTGTGGCAAGGCGGGAGCCCTGCTTCCCACGCCCGATTTCTTCCTGTTGGGGGTCCGAAAAGGACCGAAAGTCACCCCGTAGAGGTGATGGACCAAGAGGGGACCCTTGTAGATTGTGGAAAGGTGGTAGCTAACCTACTTGATCCAAGGATGCCCTCGGGACCGGCAGGAGAAAGACTGGCTGTATTTATGCAGCTAGTCGGAAGCTGCTGACTGCTGGAGGAAAAGCGATTCCAAACAAGCGTGAGCAACATATTGGTCCTGGGTGAGATTATTTTCCTTCTTCTATGATCATAAAACCTGTTCTGGAAAAAGCATCCGAAAGCAAGAAAATCCCCAGAACTAAAGGGAGGGGGGGTTCTTATTCCTCCCTCCAGAATAAAAGCGGCGGTTCAAGTTTTCATGGGGGGAAACAGAGAAGTCTACAATATTATTGTGGATATAATGGAGTGTGAAGACCAATAGACTGGGTAGTGCGAATGGCAGCAGACTAGTAGACCAGGTACTGCGAATGGCAGCAGACCAATAGACCAGGTAATGTGAATGGCAGCAGACGAGTAGACCAGGTACTGCGAACGGCAGCAGACCAGTAAACTCGGTACTGCGGAGTGCAGCAGACCAGTAGACCGGGTACTGTGAAGGATAGCAGACCAGTAGAACAGGTACTGCAAATGGCAGCAGACCAGTAGAACAGGTACTGTGAAGGGCAGCAGACCAGTAGACTGGATACTGCGAATGGCAGTAGACCGGCTCCTGCAACTGGCAACAGACCAGAAGACCAGCTACTGCAAACAGCAATAGACTGGGTACTGCGAAGGGCAGCAGACTGGTAGACAGGATGCTACGGAGGACAGCAGACCAGTAGACCGGATAGTGCAAATGGCAGCAGACCATTAGACTGGGTAGTGTGAACAGCAACAGACCAGTAGACCAGGTACTGCGAATGGCAGCAGAACAGTAGACCGGGTACTGCGAAGGACAGCAGACCAGTAGACCAGGTACTGCGAACGGCAGCAGACCAGTAGACCATAGACTGTGAACAGCAGTAGACCAGTAGACCAGGGACTGTGACTGGCAACCGCACAGCAGACTCATGGGAAAAGAAACTGATCTGTGATCTGCAAAATATAGGACAGAAAAAAAAGAGGCATAATTACCTAGAGCAAAGAAGGTAGAAACAAGGTCAACAGCAAAGCACATCCACCAACCCAAAAAGAGGGATTTTCAAACAATAAATTCATGGAGCAGGTGACTGATATTTTTGTGGTATGCAATACATGTTCCCAAAGAACACCCAAATTATACATGCATTAAATGTAAACTATGTGAACTACTAGAGGAAAAAGTAAGGGATCTAGAGGCAACTTTAGCCAAACTCCAACCTACGCAAGAAAGCTATACCCAAAGCGAACCAAATAA
The DNA here is from genome assembly GCA_023970755.1 of Azemiops feae. Taxonomy (NCBI): domain Eukaryota; kingdom Metazoa; phylum Chordata; class Lepidosauria; order Squamata; family Viperidae; genus Azemiops; species Azemiops feae. The sequence goes on from JALGBA010002125.1 coordinate 74,323, forward strand.
TGAACAAATAACTCCCGAAGGATTTGACCGTATTTGTAATGTATTCAGTTGTATGAGGCAGCAGGTGCAAGGTGGCCACGTGGTCACTGAAGAGACAGAATGTCTGGGGCCTGGGCAGACTTGTTATTTTAGCGCGGGAGAAACCTCTGCATTCATTGGTTAGCATTAACCAGAGCTCCATGTATAAAAAGGAGGGAGCTAGTTTCGTTTTCTGTTCTGTTCAATGTATGTATTAATGAATAAACCTTTGTTATTGTTAAACCACTCTCTTCGATGTCTACCCAATCGAAAACAGAACAATTGGCGACAAAGGTGGGATACTGCTGCCACCTTAAAGAAGGCCCTGAATCAACCTAAGGAGGGTCGGACACACAGAGGAATGGCATTCCTATTTGAGGCTCACTCACCCACCAGTACACAAACGCTGGGGGAGAGTGCTGTGAGGAACTGCCTGGAAAACCCTCTAACTTGTGGCAGCATGGGTAGAGAAGAGACTTGGCATGGCCAAGCTGGGTCGACTAGCGGAGTTTGACGTAGCTCACCCGGAGCGGTGGAGCTCAGAACTACTTCCGCATTAACTGAGTTGCGGAAGACGAGCTGAAGGCCGCCATGCTACTCTGAGTCTGTGGCCAAGCCGTCTTCGACATCGCGGAAAACCTCGTGTCCCCAGTGCCATTGGAGACAGTGCCCTACGGAGAGCTAAAAAAGATGCTCAAGGAGCACTTTGAGCCGAAGCTGTTGGTCATCGCATGGCGGCACGCCTTCAAGCAGAGGGACCAGCGTCCAGGACAGTCCGTAACCGAATTTATTGCAGCCCTCCAACAGGCAGCGAGGCCGTGTGAGTTCAAGGACTTAGAGGAACGGTTACGGGACCATTTGGTTTGCAGCCTACGGAGCCGAGAGCTCCAGCAAAAGATCTTTGCAAAGGAGATGGTATCGTTCCAAGAGGCATTGCGAGAGGTCACTGCAGAGGAAGCAGCCGGCGGAGCTGTAAGGGCCTTGCGGCTCTCAAAGAACACTTCCCCATTGCAGATCATCCACCACAAGGACGTCAAAATGGACGAAGAGGCCAAGTTGGACCAGGAAGTTGACCTGGTGCAACAACTACTGGAAAAAGGACTGTCGAGACCCCTTGACAAGACAGATCCCTTCCCTAGGTGTATGGGGTGCAGGGGTCGCCACAAGCGAGCCGACTGCCAGTTCTGGACTGCTCATTGCTGAGCATGTGGCAAGCAAGGCCATATCGCTGTTGTGTGCTTAGGGTGCAGAAAAGAGAGTGCCAAGAAAGAGTTGCCTCAGAAAGGTACCGGGGTACCAAGCCAAAACAGGGTGGGGTTCTGTGCCAGCAGGTGCAGCGTCCATAGAACCGGAGGACAGTGGCCATTAAAGAAAAAGCTGCAACTCGAAGTAAGGTTGCAGGGGGTCCCATTGCAGATGGAACTGGACACGGGGTCTGCCGTGTCCATCATATCCCAGAGCACCCTTAATAGAATTTGTGGCCGGAGTGGTTAACGGCTGAAAATGCGGCCATCAAATCTAATTCTGACTGATATCCAGAATTCCCCGGTCAGAGTAAAAGGGGAGGTCACTATAAGGGTGGAATTTCAGAAATTCAAGGGATTGGTGACTGTAGTTCTGGTAAATGGGGACAGGACAAGCCTAATCGGGCTTGATTGATTCGAGGCTCTGGGAATCCAGGTAACAGGGCTGAACAGTGTAAAAATGGCCAGTTTGGAACAAGTCTGCAAAGACTTCGCGGACGTGTTCACCACCGAACTGGGAGAGTATAAGGGGCCACCGATTGCATTAAGGTTAGATCCTTCTGTCGCACCGATTAGGATCAAGCCTCGTCAGGTGCCATTCGCTCTAAAGCACAAAATTAATGCTGAATTGGACAAACTTTTGCAGCAGGGCATCTTAGAGCCTGTGGACAGCAGCCCATGGGAAACCCCCATAGTGACGCCACTTAAGGCCAATGGAGAGGTCAGAATCTGCGCTGACTATAAGTGCACGCTGAATAAAGCACTGCAGCAACACTCCTATCCCGTGCCAGTAGTCAGCCATATTCTGGCATCTTTACAAGGGGGTTGCATTTTTGCTAAACTTGATTTGGCCCAGGCCTACCAACAGCTGCCGGTGGACGAAGCCACGGCAGAGGCACAGACCATTGTAACCAATCGGGGGGCTTTCAAGGTGCGCAGGCTACAATTTGGCATTAACGTAGCACCAGGTATCTTCCAGAGTGTCATGAAGCGAATGCTCAGAGACCTCCTGGGGGTATGCCCGTACTTCGATGATGTCCTCATCATCAGCAGGGGAATCAGTAGAGAATCTAGCTGAGAGATTCAAGGCCGTGTTGTTGCGGTTTCGCAAAGCGGGCCTGAAACTCAGGAAAGATAAGTGCAAGATTGGAGTCACATCCACTGAGTTTTGGGGGTTTCGCATAGACGCAGAAGGCATACACCCTGCTCAGTCTAAGCTGGAGGTAATCCAGCAAGCACCCAGTCCCAAAACAAAAACAGAACTCCAAGCGTTCTTGGGACTGTTGAATTTCTATCATGCATTCCTTCCCCACAAGGCAGCCGTGGCAGAGCCATTACACCGGCTCCTAGACAAGCAGGCTACTTGGGCATGGACGAGTGTCCACGAGAAAAGCTTTGCTGCAGTCAAAGCATTGCTTTCCTCAAACGCAGTATTAGCTCATTTTAATGAGCAGCTCCCTGTTTGCATAGCGTGCGACGCTTCCCCATACGGAATCGGAGCTGTTTTAAGTCATCTTAAAACAGATGGGACTCAGGTCCCGATAGCCTATTACTCCAGAACCCTGTCTGCTGCAGAGTGTAACTATGCGCAGATAGATCAAGAAGCATTGGCAATCGTAGCGGGCATCAAGAAGTTCCATGACTTCTTGTATGGTTGCCATTTCACGGTCTTCACGGACCACAAGCCACTGTTGGGGCTGTTTACAACTGACAAGCAGACACCCCACATAATATGTCCTAGGATATTGAGATGGTCCATATTCCTCTCTGCATATGATTTTTGCATGATTCACAAGCCGGGCAAAGAGATGGGCCATGCAGACGGCCTCAGTAGGTTGCCTTTAAGGGACATAGAGCCTGCCCCTGCCCCGGCAACCCATATCCTTTCCATTCAGGATTTGCCTGAATCCCCTCTCCA
>JALGBA010002126.1:0-135000 GCA_023970755.1 Azemiops feae
CCTGTCCTGTCCTGTCCTGCTGTCTCCAGGTTTATTATTGTTATGGTTGATTGCACATTCCACTAGGTGTTTAGATTTGACATTTTTATCCACCTGTCTAGTCCTTCCCAAGGACATGGGATTGGCAGATGTTGTTTGATGGTGTTGAAGGCATCAGCACAAGATGTAATCTGTTCCAAGTAAAGCTGCCTTTTGCAACTGACTGATGGTGATTTTTGTCACTGCCAATGATATTATTGTATACCCACTAATGTGGTATCATAGCTGCCAGTTCTTTAGTTGGTGTTGGCCTTACATGCATTGAGTTCTTCCTGAGAACCTAGGATGTCTTCAGCATAGTATAGATGTTGATTCAAGTGACCTTTTGGAATTAACAGATGGAAATTTTAGTCTATGTGCAGCTTTTCTAAGTATTGTCCAAGATCTTTTGGGTATGGCACTCAATATGCCAATAATCACGGAGACCACCACAGCCAGTTTATAATCTTTCAACTTCAATTTTCAGATCTTGATACTTTATGATCTTCTCCAATTCTTTATCTTTTATTTTATTGTCCCTTGTTATTGCCATATAATTATCCACACTTTCTTCTTTTCAATCACAGTCACATCTCATTTGTTGTGAGACAAGACTTTATCGATTTGTATTCTGAAATCCTGCAACTTTTTCACCTGCTCATTTTCAACTACTTTTTCAATTATATGTTCCCACCATTTTTTTTCATTACTGGCATTGTTGTTGTTGTTGTTGTTGTTGTTGTTGTTATTTTACTTCTGTATCTTTTGAAAATTGCTTTTGTAGGTACCTGGGAAGTTGGATCTGAATGTTGGTTGTATATATGCATGGTGACAATATTGTTATTGTTAGCTTCTCATAATTGTTTTATTAAGATTTATTTCATAATATCTCCTTAAAAGTGGGGACAAAGTACAACATTAAAAACACTACAAAACAATATAATAAAGAAGAAAATGATGTATGGACAGAATAATGCAACCTAACATACCTATTCTTATAAGAAGTCTGCTACCCCAACTATTCTAATGGCAGAAAATGAAGAGGGACTAAAGACCCTCTTGATGTCGGTGAAAGAGGAGAGTGCAAAAGTTGGCTTGAAACTCAACATTAAACAAACTAAGATCATGGCATTTGGTCCTATTCCTTCCTGGCAAATAGAAGGGGAAGAAATGGAATCAGTAGCAGGTTACATTTTCTTGGGTTCCAAGATCATTGCAGATGGTGATTCATCATCATCATCATTCTAGCCATGGTCTATCCACTGCAGGATGAAGGCCTCTTCTGCATGTTTCCAACCAACACAGTCCTGAGCTTTCTTTTGCCAATTGGGCCCGCAATACTTGCTGATGTCATCAATCCATCTTGTTTTAGGTCTCTTTTGTGGATGCTTTTTATCAAGTGGGATCCATTCTATGACTGCATTCTTGTTCCACCTGCCCTCGGTTCTTCTTGCTATGTGACCACCATTTCCATTTCAATTCTTTTACTCTCTTGATGACATCATATACTTTCATTGGGAGGAAAGCTATGGAAAATCTAGACAAGCAGAGACATCACCTTGTCAACAAAGGTCCATCTAGCCAAAGTTATTGTTTTCCTAGTAATGTATGCCTATGAGAGCTTTCTCTGTGCTATGCCCCAGTCTAAAAAACAACAACTGAAAAGGACCTAGATAATCTCTTTCTGCCAGGGCCTTCTGAAGCTACAGCTTAGCCATTTTGAAGAATGGACAATTGTCCAAGTCCATTGGCTCCAAACTCTTAAGAAGATACATCACCATGTCCTTCAAGATTGGTAGTATCTCTCCCTCCTTAAAGAAGGCAGATGCTATTGCATGAATTCAACCCCAGTTCATTTCTGGACACCAAGTAGGAGGGACATACAATTGATCTAATAAACAGGTGGTTGGGTTTACAATCCACAATCTTTAGGAGGTATATATTCAACCTCATACCAACTATCCATGCAAGATACCTTCAGTCAGCTCAATAGACTGCCCGGTTGGAATGTAACTCCAAGGAAATTTGAGAACTTTATATTAAAGATGTTTAGAATATCATTCATTGCAGATACATCTAAGATATGAAGAACTAATTCATTGCAATTTCTACTATGTGACAAATCTCATCCAATGACATTGGTGAATTTGCAATTCAAAGCGCCTAGTTTCATCTCCATCTTTTGCTATAATTGAATTCACATAAAATGGTTAATCAGGCTAATGAATTAAACAGAATTCTGGGTCTGCACACCGCATTGAGCTCTCCAAATGACTAGTGTTCCCACAACATCATAAACCATAAAAAGCTAATCTTGGATAAAAATTAATAGCGTAGCATGTTGCACATATGCAGTTGATAAGTTTCTCATTGATCTAGTTTACTGGACAAAATCTTTGTGCCTGACTCAAAGGGCTGCTTAATGCTGGCTCCATGCAAAATGAAATCAAAGTGAAGAAAATCCATCACTTCTCATGCTACATGAAGGAAATGATTTTTGGAGAGACAGAAGTGGAGTAGTATGCCAACTGAGTCTGTTTCAGAGGCAGGGGAATATCCCGTTCAGGCTAAAAGGCAATGATGCTATCAGCCCCAAGAGAATAATTTCAAATTGATGGGAAGTAGAATTGAAAGCTACTTCCTGTGATCACTGAGACCAATAACAATTACCTCATCTCATTTCTCAGAGTCAACATAAATGTTTTATTCGTTTAAAGAATAAGGAAGATAAAGGATGCAGCATAAGTGTGGGAATACTTTGCGTTTTTCTAGCTTCTTTGGAGAAATGTATGTTTCCAGGAAGCATGGGGATTTTCCAGAAAAAATAATCACTTGATGATGAATGGAGAGGAATTAGTTCATTACTACCGGTGAATTATCTTTTGAGATAATTTATAAATGAAAATTAGTTTTATACTCCTCAGGTTGATGATACCTGTATCTCTCTCTCTTAAGTTTCATCTGCAAGCATGCGGTGATAACAGCCTAAATATAAGCATATTCCTTTGGCAATTATTTGCAAAGCATGGTTTTTTATGATTATTGCATTATTGCAGAGCTTCAAATAAGACTAGAAATGAAGGAATTGATCTAATCCAGCCATTGTCAATACAGTGGGTGTATCTAAATCTATTTCCATATGATTCGGTGAGAGTTTTTAAAAAACTGGCAAGAAAATTAAGGATTGTCTTCATCCAGAATATTTGTCATGCCCGTTATACTTACCCTATTAGACTGAGGAATACAGAATGTTGAAATGGTGTAAGAAGCAGCAAATCAATGATATTAAAATATATATGAGGAAAGAAAGAAAGAAAGAAAGAAAGAAAGAAAGAAAGAAAGAAAGAAAGAAAGAAAGAAAGAAAGAAAGAAAGAAAGAAAGAAAGAAAGAAAGAAAGAAAGAAAGAAAGAAAGAAAGAAGGAAAGAAATGTATATGCTTTTCCATAACTTTTTATATTTTCCTTTGTTCTTTAAACATTTCAATTACTTTTTTTTTTCTTAGAATATTCTCACTTCCACCCAACCACAACTTTCATGGTTTTTCCAGTCTTCCTTGCCCTTTCTTTATTTTTGTTTTAAAGTCCAATCCTATTTGATTCCTTCTGTATAACCAAACCACCTCAATGTGCCTCATTTTTTAAAATAATATTTTATTAATTTCCCAATTTTACATTTAAGTATTTAAAAAGCAACGTGGTGACTGGGTTAATCAATAGTTCGATAACAAAATCTTTAGTACAAATCTCAAGTTTCAACATCAAATATTTCTTCTCTTTTTCCCTTAACATTTACTGTCTCATATTCAAGCTAGTACAATTCTTATTATATCAACTCTGTAAAAACATCATTATTACATTTATCAACAAATTTTTAGCTTATACGTATCTTAATTACATTCAATCTTCATAAACAATACATATCCTGTTATTAATTTTTACCCAATTTTTAGTTTCTCATAAATATTCCAATTTAATCGTTGATATTTATAATTTTCAGGCTTTAGGTAACCAAGATTTCCCTTGTCTCAATTCATAACAAAATCTAATATCCAAAATACACATTTCATCTATTTGAATGCAATCTTGTTCTATTTCCTAAGAGTTATCTATTTCCCACCATATTAAATCATCTACTTAATAATACAGTATCCCCTTTAATAAATCAAAACCATTATGTATATTACCTGGGTTAATCAATAAATATTGATATATTGATATTACAGTTCTAATATTTCTTCTTCTTCTTCTTCTTCTTCTTCTTCTTCTTCTTCTTCTTCTTCTTCTTCTTCTTCTTCTTCTTCTTCTTCTTCTTCTTCTTCTTCTTCTTCTTCTTCTTCTTCTTCTTCTTCTTCTTCTTCTTCTTCTTCTTCTTCTCCTTCTTCTTCTTCTTCTTCTTCTTCTTCTCCTTCTCCTCCTTCTCCTTCTCCTCCTCCTCCTCCTCCTCCTCCTCCTTCTCCTTCTCCTTCTCCTTCTTTTTCTCCCTCCCTCCCTCTCTCTCTCTCTCTCTCCTCCATATGTATATTTCTTAATAATCTCATTCCCACAGCATTCAACTTCCTTTCTTGATTCTCCAATCCCATCCAGCTTTCACTTCCTTATTACAAAGTAGGTAGAAGCTTTCATACAGAGATACTTTTGACAAACATTCAGCTTTCACAACACACAACGTATATTACCCATTATCCTTCTTTCATTATTTGCCCACTTAAAATTTCTCTACCCCTTTTCTCATTTTTACTAACTATTCTATCAACGTACACAAATCTATCCATTTGCCTTCATTTGACATTTTATTATTTTATTTTATTATTTGCTGTTCAGGCATAATAACTTTCAAGTGTTCACTCAGTTTCCCTGTCAACTATCAGCTATTTTGATTTTCAGGATATTACTTTTTCTGATCTATGTTCCCAAATGCAATCTAACATTTGCTGCAAATATTATGCCATTGGCATAATATTATCTGCATACAATTGTAAAAATGCATGCATTCATGGCACAAACCAGCACACCTCTGATACAGAACCATAATGAGCCAATAGATTCTCTTCTACACACCCATAGGAATTTGGATAGGCTCAATTCATACTTTTTGGCATCAGTTTTAGATCTGTGCACTTTCATTAATTCAACTGCACTTCACAACATCAGATCATTGGTCATTATTGCATCTATCCTCTTTATATTTCATATATGTATGTGTATGGGTGTCTATCTGTCTGTCTATATCTATTATCTCTCTGATACTCTCTTATCTATCATCTCTCTTATATCTATCTTATCTATCTTATCTATCTTATCTATCTTATTACTATTATCTATCTATTATCTAATCTATTATCTATCTATTAATCCATCCATTCCATCCATCACCATCCACCCATCCAACCATCCATCCATAAATCCATCCAGCCACCATCCATCATCATCCATCAATCCCTCCATCCATCCATCCATCATCCATCACAACCATCCATCCATCTATTATCTATCTACTATCTATCTATTATCTATCATCCTACTATCTATCATCTATCTATCTATCTATCTATCTATCTATCTATCTATCTATCTATCTATCTATCTATCTATCTATCTATCTATCTATCTATCTATCTATCTATCTATCTATCTATCTATATCTTCTTTCATTCATCAGTCATTCTTAACCTTTTACTCCTTTACATTCCAAATAATAATATTTCCAGTAGCAACTTTTGCAAAAATAATACTTTGTTCAGATCTTCCACTAAGACTCATGTGTTCAGGTGACTTTCAGAAATATTCCTTATTTATCGCACAGTTTTCCCAAAATCTCCTTGCATGCATTTGTACATGTGCAATTAAAAATTGAAAAAAAAAGAGAGAGAGATTTGTGTATCTATTTGTAGTCTGCACTGGGATGTTAAACCAATTTCCTTAACTATCTGGGCAAAGCAGATTAACCAGCAACTCATAATCAGCATTTCAGCAGTAGGAATGTGTGTGAAAAACACTGTCATTTTGACCATGAATGAGAACTTGAATAGAATTTCTTTTAATGGCCTTCTTGATGTCCACAATTAGTTTGTTGTAGACATGATTAATTGTAGCAGGTCTTGAGTTATATCCATAAATGCCTCGAGGTCATAAAGAGATGGAGAAAAGGAACCGGTGTATATAATTCTGTATGGAATACTAATGTTTTTTTTTTTTTTTTTACCCCAAACGAGAATAATGATGTTTCTGCCTCAATGACAGATAATTGATTTTGCACAGTAAAGCTTGCTTCTTCACTGTGGGCTGTGGCAAGTAGCTCTCCACTCCAATTTTCATTTATTGCTCATTTGGTAAGAGGCTATTCTGGAAACTGAAATGCCTTTTTTCTTAGGGGAGGAGCAAACATGAGAATGCCAATAAAACAAAACACAGAATAATAGGGCTGGAAGTGACCTTGGAGGTCTTCTAGTCCAACCCCCTGCCCATGTTGTTTTCATTGAGGTTGAAAAAAAAAGTCACAATTGGTGTTTGTGTAACATCATCTTACCATGATTCTACACCCTCCTTGGCTACTCATAGTCGCCATACTATCCATGAGATGTTTTCCCTTTATTTTTAACTCAAGTATTGGAAGCTAGGGAGCCTGCAAATGTTTGTAAGTTGAAGAAGAGGCCATGCCAGATCAGATTTCATATCCCTTACAGCTGGTCCTGTACAGGCAGTCCTCGACTTTTGACTGCCGCTGAGCCCAAAATTTCCATTGCTGAGTAAGCCAGTTGTTCTGTCAGAGGGTGCACAGTCTTATTGTGCTGAGATAATCCAGGAGTAAACACAGTAAACAGTGGTTTTGTATTAAATGGTGGTTCATCTTACACTATCTACAATATCATACACCAGGAACAATATACATACAAGTGCTAATACAGCAGGATCCAACAAACCACAATTACAGCAGGAAACGAAAGAGAGAGAACACATCAGCAAAGCCTTCCCTTTATACAAATGCTCTTAAAGAGACACAGACCCTGCTGAGTCATTCTCATCATAACATTACATCTTACATTACATAAGCTGGTTAGCTGTTAAATCAATACCAGTAAGTTTTGCATCATTTTGCAACCTTTCTTGCCACCATTGTTAATGAATCGCTGAAGTTATTAAGTGAATCGTTGGTCATTAAGCGAACCTGGCTTCCACCATTGCCTTAGCTTGTCAGAAGCCAGCTAGGAAGGTTACAAATGGTGATCACGTGACCCTGAGACAGCGCAACTATCATAAGTACATGCCAGTTGCAAAGCACCCAAATTTTTTATCATGTGACCACGAGGATCAACCATGACCAACCTGAAGGACTGAAAATCTCCACGGACATTGACCGTGAGGATGCTGCAATGGTTGTCAGTGTGAGAACTGGTCATTAGTCACTTTTTTCACTGCTGTTGTAAAATTGAATAGTCACTAAACCAGTGGTTGTAAGTCGAGAAGTATCTGTAGTGACCGTCTTATTTATTTACTGTTTTTAATTGATTGTTGCACACCTGCCAGAGTCATTTTCCATAAGATGGGCAGCCATATAAATTTGATTATTAAAAAATTAAAGGATTTACCAAAGTAGGCATTTGCATGTGTGTCCAGGGAAGGAACTTGGGAAAAAGCCATCTGATTGGCTAAAAGTTAAAAGGGGAAGCAAGATGTTTGTACCTTCACACCCGCAAAATTATGTTAATAACAGGAACCAGTTTTGGCAAAAAGCACCCCTTGTGGACAATGGGCTCACTTAATAACCGCAGCATTCACTTAACAGCCATTGTGATTCACGTAGTGGCCACTGCACAAAAAAATGTAAAATCAGATTGGTCATGACAATCTGCTTAATGACCAGCACGACTTACAATTGTGGGTCAATCACGATTGTAAGTCGATGACTACTTATACTTTAGCAAAACCTAAAAGCCATACAGATTTTGTACCAAAGGCAAAGCCAGCGTTAAATATGGAAAAGGATGGAATTAACTTTGAGATCAGTAGATATTCATAGAGGGGGTGGAGTGTCAATTGCCTGCAATCAGGAAATTCAGGCAGTTCAAATGAGTATAAAGTATAAAGTATAAGATTTATTGCAAGCTTCAGCTCTCTACAAGAATCTGACCAACTAACAGTCAAGGGAAATGAGCGGGAGATAAGAAAGGCATTCAAGGTGGGCTGGACTCAGATCGCTTGCAGGCGCACTCAGGAACTCTTGACTTATGACGGGTTTGATTCCTTCCTCAGGCTCAGCCTAGTCATCTCCTACATTGGGGGGGTGTTTTTTAGCCTGATACATCTCCTACACAAAAATCGTGCCAAAACAAACTTACACAGTAAAGAGAAATCCAGCAAAAATAGAACAGATAAAAATCAGAAGCAGTGAATGCTCCAACACTGGAAGTTTTTAAGAAGAGACTGGAAAGCCATTTGTCCGAAATGGTATAGGGTTTCCTGCCTGAGCAGGGGGTTGGACTCGATGACCTCCAAGGTCCCTTCCAATTTTATTATTATTATTATTATTTGTTGTTGTTGTTAGTTACGAAGTCGTGTCCGACCTATCGCGACCCCATGGATAACATTCCTCCAGGCCTTCCTGTCCTCTACCATCTTCTGGAGTCCATTTAAGCTCACGCCTACTGCTTCAGTGACTCCATCCAGCCACCTCATTCTCTGTCGTCCCCTTCTTCTATTGCCCTCAATCTTTCCCAGAATTAGGCTCTTCTCCAGTGAGTCCTTCCTTCTCATTAGGTGGCCAAAGTACTTGAGTTTCAACTTCAGGATCTGGCCTTCTAAAGAGCAGTCGGGGTTGATCTCCTCTAGGACTGACCAGTTTGATCGCCTTGCAGTCCAGGGGACTCGCAGGAGTCTTCTCCAGCCCCATAGTTCAAAGGCCTCAATTCTTTTGCGCTCAGCCTTTCTTACGGTCCATCTTTCACAGCCATACATTGCAACTGGGAAAACCATGGCCTTGACTATACGTACTTTTGTTGGCAGGGTGATGTCTCTGCTTTTTAGTATGCTGTCTAAATTTGCCATAGCTTTCCTCCCCAGGAGCAAGCGTCTTTTAATTTCTTGGCTGCAGTCCCCATCTGTGGTGATCTTAGAGCCCAATAATTAATAATTATTATTATTAAAATCAACCAAACTTTCTGCCTGATATTAAAGCAAATAACAATGCCCCCAAAATTACATATTTGGCAATCAAATATCATCAGTTATATTTTAGGATGGTTATGCATGAAAATGCCCAATCTCACTCTCTATAGCAAGCAGTCTTCAATATACTGGAGGGTCTGCATTGTCTATACAGGCTGTAAATTTGAACTACTTTTCCCCCAGCCATATATATATAGACGTGAACAAATGAGGTTATAATTCACACGAGTCTCACCAGCTTTTTCCTCCCGCTTCAACCAATAACAAGCCTGCACTATTACTCAAACTCTTTTTTTTTTTTTTAGGAAAACAAAAGGATTTTAAAAAGAAGAGGAAGAAAAAAAAATAGGAATTAAGCACTTTGCTTACTTAAAAAATAATAATAATTGTGTATTTGAAAGACTTACTGTTCCTGAAATCTGGTGCCTGGTGATACCATTGTAATAGTAGTTGTGTTTGTGTTTCAGCAGCTTATTTGAAAGGGGGGAGGGGGGAATGCACTGCAGGCATCTGTCTTTGTCAAATGCCTTCCAGAATTTTTGACCAAGTAGGCTTCAGTTTGGAATAGAGGTGGAACATGGATGCTTAAGGAAATGTATTTATCACTGTGTTTTTTTTCTTCTTCTTCTTTCCTTGCAGTCTTTATGTTTCTTTGTTAACCAATAAAGAGCATTGGTATCTGCTTAAACAGATTTTCCTGACTGTCTCAACAAAGTGCTCAGGAAAAGAAAAGAAAAAAAGCAAAAAGCAGAAGAAATAAATAGAAGAAACCCCACCCATTGGCGAACGCGGAACTGCTGATGGTCATTTGATTATGTTGATGCAATAATTGTCAAAGGCTGCTCTCCAAACCAAAAGATGTTATTAATCTCTGAATTTCTGGTAATAAATGCTGGACGGTGGGCCAGGAGATAGATGGCTGAAGGAGAGAGACTGAGCAAACCTTAATCTATAATAAGCCGTAGAGCTAGTCTATAACTGTCAGGCAGTAACATAAGAGCTATGCCTTTTGTTTGCTGCGTGGAATAGAAAATGGGTTTCGTTGGCTATTTTACTTTTTTGCTGGCTGGAGCTGGGAGGGAGAGAAAAAAATCACCGCTGTGATTTTATTGAAATGAGGGCTGAGATGGTCAACACCAGGCCTGATTTGATTGTCAACGAGCAACGGTGTTGGGTAGCAAAGATTCAGGTGCTGAAGAGTCGAGACAGGTAGTCCTTGACTTACGACTACAATTGATCCCAAAATTTCTATTGCTAAGTGAGACGGATATTAAGTGAGTTTTGCCCCAATTTACAACCTTCTTATCACAGTGGCTGAGTAAATCATTGCAGTTATGTAGTAGCAAGAGCACTTAGCAATAGCACTTAAACGTATATACCCCTTCACAGTGCTTTACAGCCCTCTCTAAGCAGTTTGCAGAGTCAGCCTATTTGCCCTCAACTATCGGGGTCCTCATTTTACCCACCTCGGTAGGATGGAAGGCTGAGTCAATCTTGAGCCCAGTGAGAATCGAACTGCCGAACTGCAGGCAGCTGGCAGTCAGCAGAAGTAGCCTGCAGTACTGTATTCTAACCACTGCACCATCACGGCTCATATTAGACTTATATACCACCCCGTAGTGCTTTTCAGCACTCTCTGGGCCATTTAAAATGTCAAAGCATTATTTTCATATTGCCCCCAAAAATCTGAGTCCTCATTTTACTGGCCTGGGAAGGATGGAAGGCTGAGTCAACCTTGATCTGTTGAGATTTGAACTGCCAGCAGGTGGCAGTCCACAGAAGTAGCCTGCAGTACTGCATTCTAACCACTGCGCCACCAGGGCTCGGCTGTTAAGTGAATCTGGATACCCCCATTGACTTCGCTTGTCAGAAGGTTGCAAAAGGGGATCCCATGACTCCGGGACACTGCCGCCGTCATAAATATGAGTCAGTTGCCAAGGGTCTGAATTTTGAACACATAACCAGAGGGATGTTGCAACAGACGTAAGTGTGAAAAAGGGTCATAAGTCACTTTTTTTTTAGTGCCGTTGCAACTTTGAATGGTCACTGAACGAAATGTTGTAAGTCAAGGACTACTTGTAGCTAGGTGATCAAGGAGATGCTGAAAAATCTGTGGTAGTCAGGATTTTTCAAGATTATGGCTTGGATTAAGCAGACAGATCTGGAGCAGACTAATAAGGAGTTATATTAAGTGGCCTCTTGGCCTTCTCCAAGGTGTAAAATTCTAGCCAAAACTTATCACGACTGATTCGTATCGGAGACAAACTGAACCGTATCCGTTTCCCAGAAGTATATATTCCAGTGATGGCGAACCTTTTAGAGACTGAGTGCCCAAACTGCAACCCAAAACCCACTTATGCATCGTCGAGTGCCGGGTGGGTGTGGCCCATTGGCTGGGCGTGGCCAATTGGGTGGGCATGGCCAATTGGGTGGGCGTGGCTGGGGTGGTAACGGCAGACAGGGTGGGACTAAAAAGTTCAATCAATCAATTCCAACTTTGCAAGATCTTTTTTTTTCCCGCGAGAAGTTGAAATTGACTGATTGAACCTTTTTTTTTTTTTTTTGCACACGGCGGCGGAGGTCTAAAGCGAAAAGGTTTTATAAAACCCATCTGAAGGCCTAGGACTGGGGCGACGGCGCGCATGCCCACAGAGAGGGCTCTGAGTGCCGCCTCTGGCACCCGTGCCATAGGTTCGCCACCACTGATATATTCTGTCTCTTGTCTTAGGACAGAAATACAGCATCACCACTGGAGGCTGTCAGTATAATCTTTGGAACTTGTAAAACTGTTAGAATTCACACACAATCCCCATAGGCATCATTTCTTTCCTTAGTTTTACAATTTTCAACAAATCTTGGGGGGTTTTCGAAGTCAGGAACTCTTTGGAGATTTCTGAAGGGTTCTCTCCATTTTATGACAGGCATTAAAGATGTCAGCTTGGAAAAAGAATATATATATTTTTCTGGCTGCCCAAGTTTTGTAGAAGTATCTGAAGTTGCAAATAAATAAAATGAGTGGAGAGCTGTGGACAGGTCCAGATAATAGATTCAATTTCTTTGGATTCGGTTCATTTTTCCTCAACCTACACAATATAGTAGGTTTCTTTTTTTACATTTATTTTACTATAGCACGCAGTTACAATACTGAACTTCTCTGTACTATTCCTGGCTCATATTTGCACACTTTGCATTCACTTTTACACAGCTTTCAGGTTAACAATGAAGTAGGATTAAAAGATTGAAATTGATATTAACGGAATTGAAAACTGAAATGTAGCATGTTGCAGTACAGGTAGTACCTCAACTTATGACCACAATTGAGCATCACATTTCTGTTGCTAAGTGAGAGAGAGCTATTGAGTGAGTTTTGCACCATTTTAGGACCTTTCTTGCCACAGTTTTTAAGCGAATCACGGCAGTTGTTGCGTTAGGAAGACGGTTCTGAAATCAATCTGACTTCCCAATCGACTCTGCTTGTTAGAAGGTTGCAAAAGGTGATCATATGACCCTGGGACACTGCAGCCATCATAAATTATGAGTCAAACTATGAGTAAGTGTGAAAAATGGTCATAACTCACTTTTTTCAGTGCCGTTATAAATTTGAACGGTCACTAAATGAACTGTTGTAAGTCGAGGACCACCTGTAGTCTAATCTGAAGGTTAGCAGATCATGGATCACTCAGATACTGGTTTCCTTAGATTTTAGTATGCAACAAACAACTTGAATGCTTGTTTTGACTGAAAAATCTGAGAACTAGGCCTCCCTGGAAAAATGTCTTATTGTCCTGTAGTCAGGAAGTAGTTTGCCTGTTAATTAATCCTGTTTGCCAAAATATCTTAATCTTTGCAGTATGAATGATAAGATAGCAGTGTTCCAATATTTGAGGGGCTGCCCACAAAGAGGAGGGGGTCAACCTACTTTCCAAAGCACCAGAAGGCAGGACAAGAAGCAATGGATGGAAACTAAGCAAGGAGAGAAGCAATCTGGAATTAAGGAGAAACTTCCTGACAGTGAGGACAATCAACCAGTAGAACTGCTTGCCTTCAAAAGTTGTGGATGCTCAAGAAAAGACTGATAGCCACTTGCCTGGAATGATATAGGTTTTCCTGCTTGCCCAAGGGGTTGGACTAGAAGACCTCCGAGGTCCCTTCCAATTCTGTTAGTCAATGTTCTATATACAGGATTATCTCCTCTTCCTCCTCTGAATGTGAATATGCTGTTTTAATTTAAAATGGGCAAAAAGTAGGTCATTTTCTGCCAGAGAGCTATTGGCTACTTTCTAACACATCACTTAATTCTTTCGCAGAGTTGCTTATGTATTTGAAAAAAACAACAGCTGTTTGGTTTGACAGCAAATGGAGCCCTGTCAAAAAATTAGTTGATCGTTTTCTTAAGTCATTTTGGTGGTTTGATATAAATCGGTTCAGTTTTGTTATGACTGACTTTGGATCGGGTGTTGTTATTTTATAGATTTAATTCACATTAAGAAGCATTGAGAGCCACGGTGGTGCAGTGGTTAGAATGCAGTATTACAGGCTGACTCTGCCCACTGCCAGGAGTTCGATCCTGACTGGCTCAAGGTTGACTCAGCCTTCCATCCTTCTGAGGTCGGTAAAATGAGGACCCAGATTGTTGGGGGCAAAAGGCTGACTCTCTAAACCACTTAGAGAGGGCTGTAAAACACTGTGAAGCAGTATATAAGTCTAAGTGCTGTTGCTATTTGTCGTTCAAAGGCTTGTCAAGGCAAATAAGTTACTACAATAATTTAAGTGTAAAGGACAGAAGTGCACGCTTGAAGTCCAACCTTAGAAACCAATATTGGTTTGATGTTTCTCTTACAATTTCATGAAATTTATGTCTTTGAAAGAAACTTTATGAAGGGTTTGTCTCACTTTTTGGAACTGGAATGAACTGAATTGATTTACAGTCTCAGAGCAGTAAAACGGAGAATTTAAAATGCAGAAACACCCATAAAACGACACTGGAAAAATTAAAATAAAGTAACAACAACAACCAAACATGATACAACCCATAACTATTGCAACAAACGGGGTGACCATTGTTGTGGTTGTCCAAAATAGGTCTTGCAGAAGCAAGATTGCAATTTCTTGATCGGAAAGAACATTAATATTTTTTGATAATTGGGTTTAGGAGTGCCAGATTCCATGGGTGATACTATGAACAGTATAACAATGTTTGGGTTGAAAAATAGATTGCCTAGGGACTTGAAGTTCTTGACCTATTCAACTGTTTTTTTTTTGTTGTTGTTGTTGATTTTCCATTTCACAGGGGACTTAAAATGCATTCTAGAGAAAACTAAAAACTTTTGTAGTAACTGATTTCAAGAATAGGATGGAACTGGGAATTTTTTTGGAATATTGTCTAGTAGGGTTTATTTTTGTGAGTTGACAGACCACAATCTTTGTTCTGCAGAACCATTTGTTGGTCAGAAAAAGCTTAATGAGGAAGAATCCACTTTTGATGACTTCACTTGGGGTTAATTCAAGCATGGGAAGCCAGGGAAGCTGAAGAGCACTAGACAAATAATTTGTGATTGAGAAAGGGCCACGTACATATGCAACCATCTACCTCAACCACAACACAAAACCAATCCGTGAAGATTCCATTGAAATGTTCTCCCTTTAGAGGGCAGAAATCAACTGTTTCCTACCAAATTGGAATGAATATGGGTAGATTAAAAAAAAATAGAATAAATTTTCAATCTAACATTACTGAAAATCCTGGATATGTTTGGTCCAGGAATCATTTGAATTTGTCAGGATTGCTCTGTGCATTTTGTCCAGTGTATTGTGGCTCTAATTTAGCAAGGACCCCAATTATTTTCATATTGGTAGAATTTAAAAGGAAAAATAGGAGCAGGTATCAGAATAACAAGAAACATCTTTAAAGTTGTTCATCAAAGGTTTAACTGGGTGAGGGAGAGAGATGTAAGATTGACATTTCTCTATGTCTTTTATATTATACATATTCCAATACTGAGAATAATTTGGATTTTTACATAGTAGTCATAATTCTTTGGTGTTAAAATTCTGTTGATGTTCCTGGAATTGGTTGATCTATTATAAAGAAATAATGTGGAAGATGCTTATAAGTGACAAAAGTGACAGGTGCATAAAGAGTTTAAAATAGCTCTCTGTCATTAAAAACAGTTGTGGCTTTCTTTCCAGGGTGGGTGTTTTAACTTGTCAGCTTGGGGAGCCTACATTTATACAATGCGTGTGTACTTGGAAGTGTGAAGTGGGCACAGGTAAGCTTAATATAACAATGACCATAATTTCTGCTAAAATTCCCTTTAGAATTGGACCCTATATTTCTGCTCAGGTTAAAATGTTGTCATCCCTGTATATAAAAATACAGGTGTCCCAAAGGAAGAGTTCCACTCTTTTGCAAAGAATTCCACCATCAGGTTTAGAAATCCTTCTAGCTCTGAAAGTCAGTCTTTCCTAACTTACAGATATGATAGCAACGTTCCAATATTTGAGGGGCTGCCATAAAGAAGAGGGGGTCAATCTATTTTCCAAAGCACCAAAAGGCAAGACAAGAAACGATGGATGGAAACTCAACAAGAAGAGAAGCAACCTAAAATAAGGATAAATTTCCTAACCGTGAAAATAATTAACCAGTGGAATGGCTTGCCTTCAGAGGTTGTGGGTGCTCCATTACTGGAGGCTTTCAAGAAGAGACTGGACAGCCATTTGTCTGAAATAGTATAGGGCAGGGTTCTTCAAACTTGGCCCTTTTATGACTTGTGGACTTCAACTCCCAGAATTCCTCAGCCAGGCCCACTGACTGAGGAATTCTGGGAGTTGAAGTCCACAAGTCATAAAAGGGCCAAGTCTGAAGATCCCTGGTATAGGGTCTCATGCAGGGGGTTGGAGTAGAAGACCTCCAAGGTCCCTTCCAACTCTGTTATTCTAATTTCTATGTTATTTTGTCTTACTGGCACTCTTCTTAACCACATGGATCTAAAAGGATGCAGAAAATTCTGTGATAGGTTTGTTCAGTTGAGCTTATCAAGCCATTATATTTATGGAAATAGATTTTCTTTAAAAAAAATTGGGGACTACTGTTAGTAATATTTTCCTTTTATGACACAAAGAAGCACACAGACAGTTAAAAGTTTGGTTGGATTGACAATTGTAAATAAACATTTGTCTGCTCAACCATGCAAAGCTCCCTTTTCTTTCTCTTCTCCTCTTGGAAACAATTAGTGATAGACGGTATCAAAATCAGATGAGAAAAGAGACATTTCTCCTGTAAAGCAGCTCATTGGTTGGTAACAGATTAGCTAAGAGAAATCCAGCCAGATTAGAGTTGTATATTTATCAGGCTGTTGTAATTGATCCCAAGAGACTGGTACATCTTTGTTCATCTCACTGTAGGAATGAATGCAATTACTTCTTAGTTGCTTGGTCTTTTGAGGGTCAGCTCCAAGTCCCCCCATGCTTAAATGTAAAGAATGAATAACCTGTAACCAATGATGTGAAATTTAGAGAAGATGTATAAAATCAGCTAGGTGTCACTCAGATATCCCCAAGCAAGCTACAGTTGGAGAAAGTTAATTAACGTTGACTGAACCTTGTATGTTGTTTTTATTTTTCTAATGTAATTGCTTTCACGCTCCTTGAGGTTATATCTAGTTCTAGAGTTGTTTTTTGTTCTGGAGAGAAATGATACTATTTATTTGTTTGTTTGTTCTCCATCCTTTCTTAGGTTCAAACATGGTGGTGCTATCTTTATTCTGCTGTGATAAAAGATGCTATTTAGTGATAAGGCTCAAAGAATCTGCTTTGAATGATGGTGTTGTGCTATGGAGAAAGTTGTAAACAACTGTAAGAAGATGATGCTTTAAGCCTTTTTCTGCCTTTCCAAGTTTTTCATTGTTACAACATGGAAAGGATGTTTCTACATATAGGCCAAAAATGAACGATTTTTTTTTTTTTAATTTTTAATTTTAATTTTATTGTAAGATAAAATAGAAATACAACAGGAAGGAAGGAAGGAAGGAAGGAAGGAAGGAAGGAAGGAAGGAAGGAAGGAAGGAAGGAAGGAAGGAAGGAAGGAAGGAAGGAAGGAAGGAAGGAAAAGAAAATGTAGTGATTTCCAACATTTTTCAATGAAGCAAGATACAAAAAAATTGCCACTCAACCTTTTGTTTTATAATTCTAAATATTTCAAGCCATTTCTGTAACAGCAAAATCAATCTAATTATCAGAACCTATTTTTTTTTTCAGTTTGAGTTCAAAATCCAGAAATGGTTCCCAAATGGAAACAAAGTTTAAGATGGGTTCTTTCCTTTAATTACAACAGTCATTTTTGCCATTTCTGCCAACACGAATAAGTCACAATCACTGCCATCAGACTCCAGTTGACAACCCAGAAGTCATAGAAGGTTAACCTTCGGAAGTTAGCTTTGCATTCTGCAAATAGATAGTCCATTAGTGAACTTGTTTTTATTTATTTTATTTATTTATCCAATTTAAATACTACCCATCTCTCTCTCAGCGTGACTCTTTCTTGCTGGACCCTTTCTATAGCTAAATCAGTAATTTACACATACACACACAAAGGACCAGGTAGACTACCCACACACACATACAAGGTTTGCAATTACAGTTACAGAATAGAGCTGGAAGGGACCTTGGAGGTCTTCTAGTCCAGCCCCCTGCTCAAGCAGGATATCCTATATCAATTCAGAAAAATGGTTCTCCAATCTCTTCTTAAAAGCCTCCAGTGATGAAGCACCCACAACTTCTGAAGGCAAGCTGTTCCACTGGTTAATTGTTCTCATTGTTAGGAAGTTTCTCCTTGTTTCTAGGTTGCTTCTCTCCTTGATTAGTTTCCATCCGTTGTTTCTTGTCTTGCCCTCTGGTGTTTTGGAAAATAAGTTGACCCCCCTCTTCTTTGTGGCAGCCCCTCTAATATCGGAACACTACTATCATGTCCCCCCTCGTCCTTCTCTTCGTTAAACTAGACATACCCAATTCCTGCAACCGTTCTTCATATGTTTTAGTCTCCAGACCCTTAATCATGTTAACTGCTCTTCTCTTCACTTTTTCCAAAGTCTCAGTATCTTTTTTTATAATGTGGTGACCAAAACTGGATGCTGTATTCCAGGTGTGGTCTTACTAAGGCTTTATAGAGGGGTACTAATACTTCATGAGATCTTGACTCTATCTCTCTGTTTATGCAAGCAAGGATTGCACTGGCTGTTTTGGTGGCAGCTGCTGCTGCTGCACACTGCAAATTTTAAGACTTCATTAAAAAAAAAATAGTAAAGGGAAAGAACATAACAAAACTATTGTCAGTAACTAAATGCTCTCTGAAATCAAAGGCCCATGTCCTGAATACTAGCTTTGGGGAGTGATGGAAGTAGACTGTGGTGACATGCAGCAGGCTAAAACTTCCTGTGAATTATTTTCTTTATTGGTAACATTGGTTTCCTTTTCAGACATGCAACATTACACACATTGTCTAAAAGCATACAAACCAAACCCCCTACTTCCCGTTTCTGATTGTAGAAGAGAGTTGAGTGTGACATACTGATTTATGATTTATTTGCTGTACTGTTTGGAAATTAACTCTCTCTCTGCCTGGAATAATAATATACTTCGACTACCATGTTAGCATGCCTGGGCTAAGCTCCTGCTAAGTGTGTTCTTATTATGAAATTCCTTATAGAGATAATCGAGGGCTTTAATTAAAACTGAGTTGGCATTCTCTCATGGCTGGCAGTCCTTGGATCTTCAGAGCATGCATTCTCTTTCTGGAACTCTGATCTCATGTCTTAATTGTCTTCTTCCTTCCATGCTGACCCATCTTCAATGATCTTGAATCTCCCAGGTCTGGGAGTCACTCCAGCAGTCGGAAACAGTCTGCTTGCTAGCTATTTCCTTCTCTGTCTCTGGGTTCAATAGTTACTCTTTTCATGCAAGCTCCTTTCCTGTTTCATTGCTGCCTCTGTAGGTTTTGACCGTGAGGGATACAATATCTAGTTCAGTGATGGTGAACCTTTTAGAGACTGAGTGCCCAAACTGCAACCCAAAACCCACCTATGCATCGTCGAGTGCCGGGTGGGTGTGGCCCATTGGCTGGGCGTGGCCCATTGGCTGGGCGTGGCTGCGGTGGTAATGGCAGACAGGGTGGGACTAAAAAGTTCAATCAATCAATTCCAACTTTGCAAGATCTTTTTTTTTCCCGTGAGAAGTTGAAATTGACTGATTGAACTTTTTTTTTTTTTTGCACACGGCGGTGGAGGCCTAAAGCGAAAAGGTTTTATAAAACCCAGCTGAAGGCCTAGGACTGGGGCGATGGCGCGCGTGCCCACAGAGAGGGCTCTGAGTGCCGCCTCTGGCACCCGTGCCATAGGTTCGCCACCACTGGTCTAGTTCATTTGCCAAGTGTGTAGACTTTTAGCCACTCTGTTAGAACATAGAGTTGCCCGGGGTATACCATCATGGAGGTAGTCTACACTTCCTACCCACTTCCTACCCACACCTACACTTTTACCGTGGTTTTACCTTAATTTAATATTTCAACTTATACATTTTATTGTATTTATAAATATCTATATCTGTGTGTATGTTTATATCTATATATCTATATATCTACATATCTATATCTATCTATATCTATATCTATCTATATATTGATATTTTATTTAAATTTATATTTTTGCTTGTATGTATAATGTGTTTTATTAATGCTATATGTTGGTGATTGCATGATCTCTGGAGATGCCATATGCTAATTTTTTTTTAAAATAAATCCCTTTCCATCCGTTTTCCCTGTTATAAGAGAAACTCTCTCTCTGTGTGTGTGTTTGTACCCATAAAAACCTACCTGTTTTCTCCCAGCTCTTTCCCATTATCCAGTTATTAGTTGTAAATACAAGTGTGTGTCCCAGAGACTGCATGACAACATAGCAGATTCTTCTCTGGGTAATTTCACACACACGCACACACACGAACAGATTACCCTCATTGTATCTTATTCATGAACTTCTTGGGTGCAGCTACATTAGCCTGTTGACAAAGTGGAAGTGTTCTACGGGGGAAGCAAGGCACGTCCATAACTACCCCCAACCCTGCATTCTGGACTCATTGTACTTTCCATGTGGTCTTCAAGGGCAGGCTCTTGTAGAACACATTGCAGTAATCCAAAGAGGAGGTGACCAAAGCACACATAGAATACAGAATAACAGAGCGTTCTAGTCCAACATCCATTTGGGAAGGAGACCGCATACGATTCTGGACAAATGCCTGCACAATCTCTTCCCAAAAACCTCCAGCGATGGAGCACCTACAACATCTGGAGACAAGTCGTTCCATAGATTAATTTTTCTCACTGTCAATTCCTCCTTAATTCTAGATTGAATCTCTCTTTGATAAGTTTCCATCCATTATTTTTGGTCAGTAGACCCTCCTGGTCTAGAAACAGATACCACTGGTGAACAAGACGGATTTGTTCAAACGTTAGAAGGGTAAACTCTAAAATAGCACAGCCTGAAACTGGATTTGTTCAGATAAATACACCTACGCATAAATACACAAGGGATGATCTACTTCATCCTCTACTTGGTTAGAACCTTAACAAAAGTCACTTAAAATCCAGTGGGAGGTGTAACATCTTTCCCAGCATTTCCCTTTAAGTAGACAAGGAGACAATGTCATAATTTGGGCATCTTGGATAAAAGTATTGTTCTAAAATTCATTCCTGATCTTTTCTCTCCTCAATTCTATCTTCTCAGATGCTTGTCACAAGAAGTTGACACTTAGATAATTAGTGCCAGGAGAACTTGCTATGACATTTTGTTTGCACTGATTATTTGTTTAGTTAACACAATAGCATGCATACTCGCACACAGGCTGATACACAGGGACGAGAGCGGAAGAATGAAAAGTGGTGGTTATCTACAGCAGCCAATTGGGCTTAAATTAATTTTGCTACAAATGCATCTGTCCTAATTCATTTTCATTACATAAAGTCCTGTCTCAGGGCAAGGATGTCGGATAGAAACCTCATTGTCTCCTGAATTAGTTGGGTGACGAGTGTTTTATCATGTGACACTCTGAATTAGTGGTTAAGATGATAGACCTGTGATTATTGTTTTATTTGGGTGAACCAGTACATGTGGATCTAGTGGGTTTTTTTTCTCCCAGTGGTAATTCCTCTAGGGCAGAGGTCCCCAACCTTTGGGGCACCAGGGACCGGTTCCATGGAGAGAGGTTTTTCTGCGGACCGGAAGGTGTGTGGTTTGTGTGCTGCCTGCATCCTGTGGATGGGGCTTTGCTTGTTTGTGCAGACCGGTTGCTGGCATGCCGCGGCCCAGTACTGGTCCACGGACTGGGGATTGGGGACCTCTGCTCTAGGCTACATATCATACCAATATACCTAGTTGTGATCTTATGCAAATGTGTGACACTGAAAAGGGGATTTTTTTTGTTCCTTGTTGTTATTACTAGACATTGCCATGCGGTACCTCCAACAATGGTTGTTATAGTGCCTGACTGAGAAAATGTATGTTTGCAAGATCCAATCTGGGTTGGTCATCGAGACCAGAGGCTTAGTCTTCCAAGCTTTTAGACTCATGCTGGAGTCCATCCTCAGGGAACTTCTCTCCACCAGAATGTGTGCTTCAGGCTATTCTATGCTTCGTATTTATGCTTCCTGTTGGTTGATTGGAGTGTTGATGGTCAGCTATTGGCTGTTGTTTCCTTGTGTTGCTGAGTACTTGATAAGCTGGTGGTAAATCAGCACTCCTGTTGACTGACAAGGGGCCCGTTTCCCAGACTTCAACCATTTCCCTGGCTATCTTTGTACCTGCTCTGCCAACAATCTTAGTAGCTGCGAAATTGAACGTATGTCCTTCTTCATTGCAATGTGAGGCGACCATTGAGTTTGGGTCTTCTCGTCTGACCGCTCACTTAAAATTTTTCAGAGGTAGTTTGCCATTGCCTCCTTCCAAGGGCTGAGAGTGAGTGGCTGGCTGGTCCAAGACCACCCAGATGGCTTTGTGCCTAAAGCAGGACTAGACCTGACATCTCCGATTTCCTAGTCCAGCATCTCCACCGCTAAACCAAAATGGCTCATGTATATGTAGATGTAATTTCCAAAACTGCTTCTCCGCAGTTCAGCCTGATATGTTCACACGCCGAGGGTGATGGATGGATACACACATACACACACAAGCACACACACACAAACAAATATTCTATGTAGGCTGGGATAACAGAAAGTACCCTGGAGATTTAAAAGGGTTGCAGAGAGCAACCGATTTGTCTTCTGGTTAAATGGATTTTCTATGATTGATCATACGTTCCCTGGCAGGCAACCTGCGGACCCAGCCCAAGGCAGCCATTTCATGAGAATGCCACAGCCTGTTTTCCAAAGTCTCAGTAATATGTTTTCACACCCTCCAAGGTTGCCTCTCTCTCTCTCTCTTCTCTAAGGAAAACCTCTACCTGAACATAAGCTAATCCCTGAGGTTAATTCACTTAATGCACTATCTGGTGGTCCATGGGAAGGTCATTTGAACCCCTCTGTATTAATAGCCACCAGTCTTTAGAGCTACTTATAGTCTCTGGTTTCCTTCTGACCCAGTTAGAATGGATAGTTTTTTTTGAGAAAGTAGGCAGAGAATTTGTTGCAGAGAAGATTTTAGGCGTGGCGAAAAGATTGACAAGTGAGCAGGTCAAGAGGCAGGATAAAAATGCAAAGCAAGCTGGAGAACCTTATGCGTTGATTTGAGTGGATTTATACCTGCCGCTGTTTTTCTGTACTCTCAGTGGCCAGGTGAGCAATACAATAAAAACAGGCAAAAGTGTCCATAATGCAACATCAAGAATCGCAAAATGAAATCAAGTGGACTAATAAAAACAACGTTTGAAAAACCACGGTATGCTTCCATCCTCCACGCTCTTTCTGAAACAATTCAGTTTTGAAAGCTTATGGAAAAGATACACAAAAGGCAGCCTGGAGCCCACTGGTCTTAGCTCCGGACAGCTCTGGGATTTGGGGGAGTTCAAATAGGTCCCCCATTCAATTATGGTATTTGAATGGGAAAGACCACAGCTGGTATAGAGATGGAATTTTGCAGAGTCACCACAGCTGGTATAGAGATGGAATTTTGCAGAGTCTCTGTGAAAAGCAAACTTTATTAGGAGTTCCATATCTTGGTTCATTTTACATCCATCCGCCAAGGCCATCTTACTAGAGGGGGATGAAAAAATGGAGTGAGAGAGGTAAGCTTCCCCATCAATCTATTTAAGGCACTGTTCCTGATTGCATCACCTCATCTTTCCTAATTTGGCCCTTTCATTCAAATAAAATGTAGACAATCTCCTTCCTTCCTTCCTTCCTTCCTTCCTTCCTTCCTTCCTTCCTTCCTTCCTTCCTTCCTTCCTTCCTTCCTTCCTTCCTTCCTTCCTTCCTTCCTCCCCTCCCTTCCCTTCCCTTCCCTTCCCTTCCCTTCCCTCCTCTCCTTTCCTTCTCCCCCTCCCCCTCTCAGTCCCTTCCGCCTTCCCCTCGCCTCCCCCTCCCCCCCTCCTCCCCCTCCTGTAAGTTTGGAAGGAAAAAGTGACAGAATTGTGAACTTGTTAAACCTAAACAGACAAACAACTGGAAGGAAGTCAGCCTTTGCAGTAGAGATATTCCCTCACCATGAAATGAAGTGCAGCAGATGAATTGGAGAGCACTGCCAGAACAGGCACGGGTAAAAAGGAAAAAGAAAAAAGAAACAAAACAAAAAATGACTTTTGACATACGTCAAAAAGGGAAGGGCGAACGTTACCTTCCCAATGAGCTGGGTGCAGATAAAAAAACAACACCATACATTTCTGACCCCAAGAAATGGTCAGTGACTCTCTATTCTCACTGCTCAGGACTTTAAAAAACGCATCTTGAATTTTGCTGGCAGCCAACATGTGTGAGCTTTGGAGGGTTTTTTTGTTTGTTTGTTTGTTTCTCAAAATTCCCTTTCTCTGTATTTCATTCCTTGAAAATTCTGATTTTGCTAGTGAAGTTATAATGAATCCCAGACCTGAAACTAAACATTTTATTTTCAACTTTGTGGCTATTTAATCTGTGTGCCCTTCTCCCCTTGTACACGACTGTAGCAATAACACATTGCAAGAAAGTCCATTGATGCTATTGTGCATACTTGGGCAACAGAAGACTCAAGCCATTCTCTACTGCGTGCTCCCCTTGCTGCTGATAAAACAGCACACAAAAGACAGTGTGTATGTACACAAATACACATGCCCACTATTAAAGCATGATAGAAAAGAGAACTGTGGTGCCACTTTGCATGTCGCTGATAACACAAGTGTTTCTTTTTTTTTTCCCATTTTGCAAAAAAGTGAGGCTTGCATGGCATAATTGCTAAAAGAGAGGGAAGCCCAGTGCAGTTTGACTGCTGTGCTTTGGTCTCAGTCAGAATCATTAACAGGTTTTAATCCAAGCCAAATTAAAATTCCTTTTGCTCTTGATTTGCCACAGTTACCAACTGTTTAGGGAAAACTGCTTTCATATTAAATAGATCAAAGTGATTGGGTTACATGTTGGTGGCTCTGATCGAATTACTAGACAGTCCAATTTCTCTGAGCATACGTGTAATTTGCTGTTATTATAGCTAGACATTTAAAAAGTGGTTCCAATGGTCATATAGAGAATTACATTTTTTTTTATAAAAAAAAAATCATTTGGAAAGAAGATAGAACAAAAATTATGTCCATACTTTCTCTAATTAAGACCCTACACAGAGACAGCATTTATTCTACTGTGGTCATCGTGCAATCTAGTTAGGGGTTTTCAAAGTCACCCCAATCCAATTTGAGTTTCTGATTTTGGGGAGAAAATACGGGTATAGATAATACATCTTCCAATCAAGTAACACAATAGTTCCAATTGTTCCAACCTTTTGACTTGAAGAATCGATTCTGCTTGGCTGGGGGGGGGGGGGATGAAATGATTTTCTAACTGAATTTTCTAAAGCTCATCCCTTTCAAAAGGTTGACTCCTAGGGCTGCAGGCCCAATGCTCAACCATGTCTGGTTCTTCCTTACTCAGTCCAAAACTTTCTCAATTACATCCAATCCGGTTAGGGACAAAAACCAGTAAGTCTGGTAGAGTGATCGACAGTTCCCTACAGCAACTCGGAAACTTCATGTAGCAGATGGCAGGGTGCTAATTTGATCACCATCCATGATGGATGGTCTTGTCACAAATTGGGCACCAAAGGAAATATGGGGGGGAAGGTAGGTGACATGGGACTGGTGCTTCCTGATCAGTGCTGAGTTTGTGTTCAGGACAACAGCTGCCTTCTGCCTCCTTCATGAAAACACTTTCTTTTTTGTTCTTTCTTCTCTTTCTGCTTCTGTGTTTTATTCCTTCTGCATCCAGCAGCATCTTTATGAAATCATTGGCAAGCTAGTTAGGGGCTGATTTGCTCTTTTCTTTGACTCTGAATGGATACTTCTCTAGTCTGCCTATGTTCTTTCTATATCCCATCTACAATAAGCTTCTTTAAAAAAAAAAAACAGTTTACAACAAAACACTTTGGTTCTTTGATTTTTAGAACATCCGGTAATGAAACTTAACAACAACAACAACAACAACAACAACAACAACAACAACAATAACAATAACAATAACAATAACAATAACAATAACAATAACAATAACAATAATAATAAAGTTGGAAGGGACCTTGGAGGTCATCGAGTCCAACCCCCTGCTCAGGCAGGAAACCCTATACCATTTCAGACAAATGGCTGTCCAGTCTCTTCTTAAAAACTTCCAGTGTTGGAGCATTCACTGCTTCTGGAGGCAGGTTGTTCCACTGGTTAATTGTTCTAAATGTCAGGAAGTTTCTCCTCAGTTCCAGGTTGCTTCTCTCCTTGACTAGTTTCCATCCATTACTTCTTGTCCTGCCCTCAGGCGCCTTGGAGAATAGCTTGACTCCCTCTTCTTTGGGGCAGCCCCTGAGATACTGGAACACTGCTATCATGTCCCCCCTCGTCCTTCTCTTCATTAAACTAGACATACCCAATTCCAGCAGCCGTTCCTTATATGTTTGAGCCTCCAGTCCCCTAATCATCTTTGTTGCTCTTCTCTGTATTCTTTCTAGAGTCTCAATGTCTTTTTTACATCGTGGTGACCAAAACTGGATGCCGTATTCCAAGTGTGGCCTTACCAAGGCATTGTAAAGTGGTATTAATACTTCACGTGATCTTGATTCTATCCCTCTGTTAATGCAGCCTAGCACTGTGTATTTGCTTTGTTCACAGCATGCAAAGATATAGAAAGCAGGAAGCAAAACGATCCTGTAGGATCATTTATACATTTTTTTTTTAAAAAAATAGTGCTTTAATGTAGACCGGGGTCTCCAAACTTGGCAACGTTAAGACTTGCAAACTTCAACTCCCAGAATTCCCCAGCCAGCATGACTTGCTGGGGAATTCTGGGAGCTGAAGTCCTCAAGTCTTAAATGTTGCCAAGGTTGGAGACCCCTGGCATACTCATTGAGAGAAAAAGGCCCAACTGTCAAAGGGGACTCTCTGTGTGTGTATGTCTGTGTGAGAGAGAATGAGCGAGATGATGTGATACGACAAGCATTGTGGGGAAGAGTTTTGAAGGATCTAGCACATAATGTCAGAATGCTTCCAGATAAATCAGTTCTGCACCAGTGAACTTTATGGATTGTAAATTTAACACATTGTGTAAGACACTGCAACATAAGTCAAGGAAGGACAAACTAGAGAAAAAGGATGTGTGAAAATTAAAAATGGGGGGGGAGGAGATATCCCCTCCATTCAATTTAAAAACTAAGCAAATAAAATAAAATAAAATAAATGTGGTAATTTGAATGAATGAAATTTGATCCTTCTTACTTTTTGTTAAAAAAAAAACTGTTTTGCATAACAGATATATATATATATATATTTTCTGAGCAAATAAAGTAGAACTCAGCTTACAGTTCAGAAAAAGGTCATAAGGAGGACTAAAGAGAGAAAACTGGGAAACTGACAAGTGTGGGAAACTCACATTTAGCTGGCAGTTTGGCAGAGCAGGCTTAAAATTGCCTGTTGAAGAGAAAAACCATTCATTCTGTGAGGCTGCACTCTGGCAGGTGATGTTCTGGAATAGGGTAGGCAGAAAATTATATGGAAATAATAGAATCTCTGCAAATGTCACAGCGATTGAATCAAAAGCCAAACTGCTACGAGCGGGAAAAATGCACTTCATCTTTCCTCAAAATAAAGTCAGTGCTACAGTTTGTTGACTTATCATATTGGTCGTAAAATAGGGGTCTGGCCTGTGTTGGTGTGGTGTTTTGTGGCAAGCGCAGGAAGGCCATCGGTGCCATCACCTCGGATGAAAAATATCAGAGTTAATGGAGGCATTATAGTCTTCCACTGCCAGTGATGGAAATAGAGAGACTTTTGCCTTGTGTTTCAGAGCAGAGTCCTCAACTTACGACAATTGAGCCCAAAATGTATGTTATTAAGTGAGAAATTTGTTAAAGTGAGTTTTGCTCCATTTTACGACTTTTCTTGCCACATTTGTTAAGTGAATCACTGCTGGTGTTAAATTAGTGACACGGTTGTTAAGTGAATCTGGCTTCTCCGTTGACTTTGCTGCTCAGAAGGTCACAAAAGGTGACCCCTGGGACACTGCAACCATCATAAATGTGAGTCAATTGTCCAGCATCTGAATGTAAATCATGTGATCGCAGTGGGGATGCTGCAATGGTCATAAGTGTGAAAAACCGGTCATAAGTCACTTTTTTCAGTGCCGTTGTAACTTTGAATGGTTAGTAAATGAACTGTCGAGGACTACCTGTAGTGCAGAGTTTGGGAGTTGAGGTATTCAAAATGTGAACCTCAGCTTGATGGGCCCAATCCCATTTCATGCAGGATTCCCTTTATGTTGTACTCAGCTCATATCCTGAAAATATACCAGACCAAAGGAGTTTTCTTTGGAAGAACCTCATTTGAAAAGTGAAGGGCTTCTTGTATAGAGTAGAGTAGAGTAGAGTAGAGTAGAGTAGAGTAGAGTAGAGTAGAGTAGAGTAGAGTAGAGTAGAGTAGAGTAGAGTAGAGTAGAGTAGAATAGAATAGAATAGAATAGAATAGAATAGAACCTTGGAGGTCTTCTAGTCCAGCCCCCTGCTCAAGCAGGAGAACCGTCCTATACCATCTCAGACAAGAGACCATCTAGCCTCTTCTTAAAAATCTCCAGTGATGGAGTGCCCATGATTTCTGGAGGCAAGCGGTTCCACTGGTTAATTGTCCTCACTGTCAGGAAGTTTCTCCTTAATTCCAGGTTGCTTCTCTCTTTGGTCAGCTTCCAACCATTGTTTCTTGTTCTGCATTCAGGTGCTTTGGAGAATAATTTGACCCCCTCTTCTTTGTGGCAGCCTCTCAAATGCTGGAATACTGCTATCATGTCACCCCTATTTCTTCTTTTCTTTAGACTAGCCAAACCCAAGTCCTGCAGCCATTCTTCATATGTTTTAGTCTCCAGTCCTTTGATCATCTTCATTGCTCTTCTCTGAACTTTTTCCAAACTCTCAACATCTTTTTTGTGATATGGTGAGCAAAATTGGTTGCAGTATTCCAGGTGTGGTCTCACTAGGGTTTTATAAAGCAGTACTAATACTTCGCATGATCTTGATTCTATGCCTCTGTTTATACAACCTAATGTATAATCTGCATTGATGTTAGCATTGTTTTAGGTTCCCGTTAGTGAACTAAACTATTTTAGCTTATAAAAGGTGATTTACAGCTTAATCTGTTGCATAAGATCTGTTAATTTAACTAAAATCTAAGAAAATACAGCTTAACAAATGTGTTAGTTTAAGGTCTATAACAGTGATGGCGAACCTTTTAGAGACCGAGTGCCCAAACTGCAACCCCAAACCCACTTATGCATTGTCGAGTGCCGGGTGGGTGTGGCCCATTGGCTGGGTGTGGCCCATTGGCTGGATGTGGCCAATTGGGTGAGCATGGCCCATTGGGTGGGCGTGGCCCATTGGGTGGGCGTGGCTGCGGTGGTAACGGCAGACTGGGTGGGACTAAAAAGTTCAATCAATCAATTCCAACTTTGCAAGATCTTTTTTTTTTCCGTGAGAAGTTGAAATTGACTGATTGAACCTTTTTTTTTTTTTTGCACATGGCGGCGGAGACCTAAAGCGAAAAGGTTTTATAAAACCCAGCTGAAGGCCTAGGACTGGGGCGACGGCGCGCGTGCCCACAGAGAGGGCTCTGAGTGCCGCCTCTGGCACCCGTGCCATAGGTTCGCCACCACTGGTCTATAACATGTATCTTGAGTAAATTTTAGGTTACATCACTCAATTTAATTTCCCATGGGTAACATATTTTGGGGCTAAGCAAACAGATTTTCACATGGTGTTTGCAGGAATTGGGTAAGTCTAGTCTAGAGAAAATAAGGAGTAGGGGTGACAGGATAGCAGTCTTCTAATATTTGAGGGGCTGCCACAAAGAAGAGGGGAGTCAGCCTATTCTCCAAACCATCGGAAAGCAGGACAAGAAGCAATGCATGGAAACTAATCAAAGAGAGAAGCTAAAACTAAGGAGAAATTTCCTGACAGTGAGAACAATTAATAATTTGAACCCAGCTCATCTTGGTTTTTTAAGACAATGTTTTAGGTTTAGGCACAGGGGTGTCCAACCTTTGCCACTTTAAGACCTGTGGACTTCAACTCCCAGAATTCCCCAGCCAGCCATGACCCCAGCCAAAGTGGCCAAAGTTGGACACCCCTGATTTAGTGTATTTTTACTATATCATACAAACTCTCATCATTGCTTGAAGATAATGTTGGTTCCTTTGTTAAATCTTGATGATTAAACAACCCAAACACTATCTAGGTTTTCGGGATAAAGGGAACAAAGCTAGAATCTCCCCAGTCATGTTTTCACATTCTACCCAGAAGGAATTTCTGATGTAGAGACATATTCAATCATGTTCTTCCATAATCTACCATCTGAATGTTTGTTCGCAATCATGTTTGATACCGAACGTGCAAAGCAATTGACCCATGTCAGTTCAGAAAGATTTGCTCCTGGCTTCCTTGGGATTGCAGTTTTAACGTCAAGAGATACTTCAAGAATTCTATGCTGGTCTATAAGATTTGGTTTGATTTGAGCTCATGAATTTGATTATTTTCTTTACAAATTCTAATACAAACTGGAACTGTGCATGGCTGACCAACGCATAGAACATTGTATAGGTATCCAGTGATATATAGATACACAAATATCCAAATACAAATATCCGAATTCCCACCCTGAATTAGGCACTACATTTCCCCCCTCCCCACTGAATGCAATTCATAGAATAATAAAGCAATCAAACAAAACGGAATTATGAAAGGAACACCAAGTGAACTGATCCATTAATGCAAAAAATATTAATGCATTAATATTTTATTTGCATTTTTTGAATGCCAAGGTGCACTTGAGTACATATTTCAAAGTATCTTGATCGTTAAGGAAGGGATTAATATGTGGTGACTCACAGCTATAATAATAATAATAATAGTAATAATCTACACATATATTAATAGACATATGGCAAATATTAGTAGAATTTCTCACCATCCTTAGAGGGAAAACTGTATATCGAAGAAGGAAAGTACCCACCTCCCAAATGCTTGGTAAATCCCAGACTGACAGACTAAATCCTGCCACTTTTTCCTGCCTCTTAGCTGCAATATTAAGCAGGGAAGGATTTCACACTTCTTAAAAACTGATAACAAGTGGTATTTTTAAAGCAACAACGCACACCTGAGGCTTAGTGCTGTCCATCAAATAGTAATACAAGCTGGATTCCACAGGATGCTGTTTCTCCTAGCAAACCTGGAAACTCACAGGGTTTCTCGCTTTTTATGTCCTTGGCCGACAGGCCGTCATCATGAAGAAAGATTTCATAAATAAATAAATAAACAAACACACAAACACACAAACAAACAATGAAGCAAGGATGCTCTATTCATTTTTGGCCCTGAAATTCAGAATTCCACAGAGAATCCCCCCTCTTATTTGGCATCATTATTATGATTATTACTCTGTTGCTCTGTAATCACACTTGACCAAATAAAGCTATTCTAATTGTTCTGTTCTGTTCTGTTCCGCTCCGCTCCATTCCATTCTCTATTCTATTTTATTCCATTCCATTCCATTCCATATTCTGTTCTGTTCTGTTCTGTTCTGTTCCATTCCATTCTTTCTATTCTGTTCCTATTTCTGTTCTGTTGTCTTCTGTCCTGTCCTGTCCTGTGTTCTCCTACCCTACCCTATTCTAGGGTTCATCTCCAGTTAACATATTTTGAGATGAAGCATTTCCTAAATTGTGGCAAATTGTTCTCAGATAGACAATCCTTTTTTTCTTTCTTTCAATCAACTGATTTTCTATTCCTCTTGAGATTAGAGTCAGTGAAACCACTGGGTTTGAGAGACTGCACAGCGAATTGCCCGGAAATTCATCCTGGATATGTCTCTTAAATGACCGAGAATACCTCCTGCTACCTCTAGATGTTGTGCTGAAACTGCTTTACATTATGTTTTAACTCCTCTGAGAAACATGAGGCTTTTACCAGAGGCATAAAATAATCCCATTTTTCTGTTTTATTTTATGGTGAGTGCCTTTCTAATGTATTTATTGCGTTTCGTGTCATGCTGCCATAGGATTCAAGGAATCAAAACAGTCTGACGGGAACAGAATGCTTAGCCCTCCGTGTGGGAGGAGAAGGTAG
Source organism: Azemiops feae (assembly GCA_023970755.1). Classification (NCBI taxonomy): domain Eukaryota; kingdom Metazoa; phylum Chordata; class Lepidosauria; order Squamata; family Viperidae; genus Azemiops; species Azemiops feae. The sequence goes on from JALGBA010002126.1 coordinate 31,980, forward strand.
AGCCACACATTTTAATGACGGCTTGTTCCATCCATTAATTTCCAGCTGAAAAATGAATATCCAATAAGGAGAGGACTGCTTTGCTTTATAAAAATTGCCCGTTTGCCTGGTTGCTCACTCAACAAATATCCCTGCCTTAGTGCTCATGATTTGATCCACAAAGTGAGCTCTCAAAATAATATGCAGATCACATCTAACTATTCTCTAGAGTGAGCTTCCCACAGGGTGATATTTTTTTTTTTTAATAATAAAATTAGACACACACACACACATACAGTCCTCTACTCAGAACCATTCATTTAGTGACCATTCAGTGATCAAAAATTCAGACACCTGGCTCATATTTATGACGGTCGCCATATCCCGGGGTCATGTGATCACCTTTTGCTAACTCAAACCCTTCTGACAAGCAAAGTCAAAAGCTAGTTGGATTCACTTCACAACCATGTCACTAACTTAACAACTGCAATGATTCACTTAACAACTGTGACAAGAAAGGTCATAAAATGAGGCAACTGAACAATTGTCTTGCTTGGCGTGAAAATGTTGGGCTCAGTTGTGATCGTAAGTTGAGGACTACCTGTGTGTATGTGCTGAGGACTATATTATGTATGTGTGTACAGTATATGGAGAGAGATGGAAATAAATCTTCAAATGCATCATAAATAGAGAGAAATGTCAGATTAATGAAGGAAATATCAGAGAAAAGAATTATGGGAAGAGTTTTAAAGGTTGTGTTAGGAAATTGGGAGGAACTTTAGCCTGTCTTCAATTGTTCTAATGCAATTGGCGAGGTTCATTCCCAGAATTGTGTCATACTAATAAATATCATTTTTCCTGAGCTCCGCCTAAGGCCTTAGGACAAGGCCATTTTCCTGGCCTAAGAAATATTGAGTCACAACGAATAACTGGAATTGTGTGAAACACTCAAATTTTTACCCAATACGCTGACAGAAATGCACTGTGTGATACCCATTTTTGAATATGCCAAGCTTTTGTGCAAATGATGGAATGGGTTAGCATAGTAATTGAGAATAAAATATTACATTTCACTTGTTTCAAGGAAAACAATATATTTGAGTGAGGACTAATTAGTTTTTTTTTTATTCCAGGTGACAAAAGCCAATATATCACACTTAACCACTAAAAGAACTCCATTTCAGTAAACTAATTAAACTAAACCTATCTGCACTCATTATTCTAAGTTGTACTAAATATTTTAACAGAGTAGATTTATTTTGTTATATAAATTACATCATACTTAAGGAGCACAGTTTGTGTTTCAAATGGGTTCTTTTGAGGCTTTTTTTTAAAAAAAAAAATCTTCCTTGAAAAATGTGAGAGAAAATAATTTTAATACTGCCAAATAAACAACAAAAATTAAAGTAAGTAGACTTTAATTAAGTGCTCAGGTTTTCTTCTCAATTAAGCTGATAATGTTCAAGTCAGTATGCTTTGTTCATTTGTTTGTTTTGCATTTGACCTTGTGGGCCATGCAATCGTTTTAAAATAGTCAAATAATCAAACCAAATAATCCAATCTTTACTATAAGGCTACAAATGATAACTAGGTCTGGATATGGAAAGCTGTGGTAGTGCCGTGGTTAGAATGCGGTATTGCAGGCTAATTCTGCTGACTGCCAGGAGTTTGATTCCGACCGGCTCAAGATTGACTCGGCGTTCCATCCTTCTGAGGTAAAATGAGGACCCAGATTGTTGGGGGCAACAGGCTGACTCTGTAAACCACTTAGAGAGGGTGGTAAAGCGCTGTGAAGCAGTATAGGGGACTGGAGGTTCAGGGGACTGGAGACTAAAACATATAAGGAATGGTTGCTGGAATTGGGTATGTCTAGTTTAATGAAGAGAAGGACGAGGGGGGACATGATAGCAGTGTTCCAATATCTCAGGGGCTGCCACAAAGAAGAGGGAGTCAAGCTATTCTCCAAGGCGCCTGAGGGCAGGACAAGAAGTAATGGATGAAAACTAGTCAAGGAGAGAAGCAACCTGGAACTAAGGAGAAATTTCCTGACAGTTAGAACAATTAATCAGTGGAACAACCTGCCTCCAGAAGCTGTGAATGCTCCAACACTGGAAGTTTTAAAGAAGAGACTGGACATTTGTCTGAAATGGTATAGGGTTTCCTGGACTAGAAGACCTCCAAGGTCCCTTCCAACTCTGTTATTCTGTTATATTTTTGTTCTGGATAGGGACTGGGGTCAGGAGATTTTGTTCTATTTATGTTGCAAGAAATATTTTCCCCTCTCAGCGCCACAGTGTTTCACAAACAAAATTCATTGCAAAATGTTCATTTATCAGAGTTACTTCCCATCCTCATAATCCCCAAACTCATAATCCCAGAAATTGCCCTCAGTTTAGCTTCAGCCATTGTATCTTGCTCCATATCAAAACTTCACTTTCAAGGCCATGATGTCTGGCGTTCCACTGAAGCATTTCCAAGGGCCTGAGAAAGAATAAGTGCCACTTCAGACTAAATTGCTGCCTACTTCTAAACATGCAATGCAATTAAATCAAGAAGCTGTTGGCCTCCTAAATAGGGTGCTTTTAACAATGGCATTTGCACTTAAGAAATCGGCCTCACCCTCTCCCATAGTGATAACATAAAGGAAGTGCAAGTCACAAATTTGTTTGGGGTGAATTTAAAACATCTCTTGATTTCTTTATGAAACCAGAAATATGGGATGGGGGAAAGGGATAAAACCGACATGATACCACTGTTAAATTGCAGCCCAGAAATAATAGGATCTAATTCGGAGGTTTGCTTTCACTGTGATTTAGTTTAGCATCTGTAGGGAGGTTGTTGCGACATGTCAGAGAGCACTGAGCTATGTAGACGTTTGGGCCTGCAATTTTCAAAATATGTACAAACGAGCAACCGGAATTAATTGCCTTTCTGATGGATGGATCCTTTGGAAATCTAAAATGAAGGGAAAAGACGACTTGACAGCTGATTTGTATGTTATTACAGCCTAAGTGCTTTAGGTCATAGTTCCTTCACACAACAACTCCTCTGCTGAGTTATTTCTATAACCTGCTCTCCCAGTCCAATCTGCCAGCTTCAATTAATCGCATTGTAATTCATCTTCTGAGCATCAACCGAGCATCAATAAATTTTGTTTATTTATGTGCCGTTTGCTGACAGGGTTACCTTGCATCGCACATCACCTCTTTCCGGGTATCGGGATGCAATGGCAAAGTGTCTCATGTAGCTCAGCGGTGTAGTTAGGTTGATCTTTGCTGAGACACCAAGAGAATGGGAAGTTTTCCAGGTAATACTTTAGGCCAGCGAGACATGCAATCAATACTGGTCAGGCGTAACTGTCTGAAGTGTCATGCTGTAGATGCTGTACAAATCACAAGATTGTGTTTCCTTGGGTTGTAGCATGGCAACATTGACGTTGCCATCCACACTGGCTGAGAGAGAGAGAGAGAGAATGACACCGAATCCTGAATCAATCAGCGCTTCTTCTTTTTTTGCAAGCAAGATATCTGAAGTCTTTGGAGGAAAACTTTAAAGAATGTTCTTGCCAGATTTTATTTTAGAATTAGACTAGTACAGAGTTGTAAGGGACCTTGGAGGCCTTTTAGTCCAGCACCTGCTCAAGCAGGAGAACCTATACCATCTCAGACAAGTGACTGTCCAGTCTCTTCTTAAAAACCTCAGTGATGGAGCACCCATAACTTGTAAAGGCAAGCTGTTCCACTGGTTAGTCATCCTCACTGTTAGGAACTTTCTCCTTAATTCCAACTTTGGTCAGTTTCCAACCATTGTTTCTTCTTCCCTCTGGTGCTTTGGAGAATAATTTCCCCCCCTCTTCTTTGTGGCAGCCTCTCAAATACTAGAATACTGCTATCATGTCGTCCCTATTTCTTCTTTTCTTTAGACTAGCCAAACCCAAATCCTGCAGCCGTTCTTCATATGTTTTAATCTCCATATTTAGAGAGAAGCCATGCAAAATTTGGACTTGCCACCTCAGAGAAGACATTCCAGGAACAGGAACAGGAGACCTGAATAAATTTCCACAGAACCTAGTAAACGAATTTTGCATATCCGATGAAAAATTGGCTCGAAGTTCAGCATAATGAAATGTCTTAGGAGATAGAAGGATATCTCAATATATCAGATGGGGGCAGCCCCCCACTTGACCCTTAGTGGACTTCTGTGCATATGCCTCAGAAGGTGGTGGACGCCAGATTAGAACATGCTATTTCTGATGCTTGAATAGAAGGACCAAGACAGATTATACCAAATTTGATCTAGCATTATCCCATTAATATGGGGATGGTGCTAGTGGACCACCACTTAGGTTTGAGCCAGCTATGTGCTGCAGCTGCCTAAAACGTCAATGCAGTCCTAGGCTGCATCAACAGAGAGATAGCATCATGGCCATGGAAAGTGAAAATACCACTGTGTACTGCACTAGTGAGGTGGCATTTGGAATATTGCATCCAGTTCTGGTCATTACGATACAGAAAAGATGTTGAGATCCTAGAAAGATTGCGGAGAAGAGCAACAAAAATGATCAGGGATCTGGAGGCTAAACCATATGAGGAACGGTTAAGGGAACTAGGTATGTCTAGTTTAACGAAGAGAAGGACCAGGGGTGACATGATATCAGTCTTCCAGTACATAAGGGGCTACTACAGAGAGGTGGGAGTCAACTTATTCTACAAAGCACCCAAAGGCAGAATAAGAAGTAACAGATGGAAACTTATCAAGGAGAGATCTAACCTAGAACTAAGGAGAAATTTCCTGACAGTGAGAATAATTAATCAATGGAATGGCTTGCCTCCAAAAGTTGGGAGTGCTCCATCACTGGAGGTTTTCTAGAAGAGATTGGACAACCATTTATCCTGGACAGTATAAGGACTTGGGCAGTGGGTTGGACTAGAAGACCTCTAAAGTCCCTTCCAGCCCTATGATTCTGTGATTCTTTATAGGATTGCCACTATTTCCACTACCCAGTCAGTTGTTGGGTTTGTTTGGTCTGCCTTGCATTTTTAGAAATCTTGATCCTATTCTCTTTTAGTTCGAAGTCATGTAAGTGCAAATGTAAGAAAAGAATATAAATTCTGAGGCATCACAGTTTTCTCCAAGAATGGAAGAAGTAAATATGTGTACATGTCTTTGTTTTCAATAATGTCCATGGAGGGACTGGAGTTTATAAGGAAATATGTCATACAGTGATGAATGGAGCGTAAGATTTTCCTTCCGGAAGTGGACAAACAAATATAATTGGAGGTGTTCAGAAGAAAGGATATCAATGTAATTGCTTTCTCTCATTGATTGATTGATTTACTTATTTTTATTTATTAATGTATTTATAGCCTCCCTTTATTATTGTTATTATAAATAACTCCTATTTTCCCTACAACAACAATCCTGTGAGATTGTAATGAGAAACAGGGAATGGCTGAAAGACACCCAGCTAGCTTTTGTGTTTAAGGCAGGGCTGGAACTCACCGTCTCCTGGTGATTGGCCCAAAGTCACCCAACCAGTTTTCATTCCTAAAGTGGGACTAGAATTCACCATTTCTGGGTGATTGGCCCAAAGTCACCCAATCAGTTTTCATGCCTAAAGTGGTATGGGAAGAATCCAGAGAAAGAAATATTTTGGGAAATATTAAAAAGGCAGAATATATTTCCCCAAAGGCAGAATATATTTCCCCAAAGGATTTTAAAGGCAGAAACCAACACACACACACACACACACACACAAGTCTCTCTGCCACAAACAGAAACTAGGTTTGCAGAAATGCAGATGTGATAATCTTGTCAGAAAGTTTGGAGTCAGGAAGCTGGGATTAGAAAGAAAGATCCCTAGAATCAACAATCCCTCACACACAAAAATCCAACAGTCATCAACCCCAGGCCCAGGGAAGCAGGATATGACCTTTGGGACATAATAGGATTAACCCACCACCATCAGAATACCAGAAAGGCACACTCAGACTCAGATCAAAGTTCATGCCACAGGAACAACTCCAAACAAAAGCCCAAGGAGGTATAAAAACCCACTCCCTACTACATGTGATCAGGTTTCTGGATGGCTCTCCTCTTCAATAAACTATAACCTTCTTTCTAAAGCAGTCGTCATGTTGTTTATTCCCGGCTTGGACTGGACCCTGATGAAGATTTTTCCTTCAATAGTGGGACTAGAATTCACCATCTCCTGGTGATTAGCCTAAAGTCACCCAACCAGCTTTCATGCCTAAAGTGGGACTAGAATTCACCAACTCCTGGTGATTGGCCCAAAGTCACTGAACCAGCTTTCATGGCCTAAAGCAGGACTAGAATTCATTGCCTTCTGGTTTCTAGGCCAACACTTTAACTACTAGACCAAACTGGCTCTTATCCTAAGCCTCTGGTTTTCAGAAGTATCCACCCTTTATAACTGAGTTTCCACTTAACTATCATGGTTAAGCCTTTGGCAACTCTTTTCTTTTTAAAGCTGTTCCAACTAGAAATCAGCACTACTTTTTGCAGTTCTGTTTAATACCTATTATACCTTCAAGTTCTTTCTTAACTCCGCTGCCAGTTTCAAGCAAAAAAAAAAAAATTAAAATTAAATGAGATTATAAAAGATATTTTGCCTCCACAGACTCTTCTGTCTCTCAACAGTAGTTTAAACAGCAGCATTCCATCAAAAAATCTGGTAATTCTGTTATTATCATTAGTGGAAACAAGACTTTGAGATGTCCAGGAATATTACATCTGCTCCATTTTCATAACAGAGCATGCTTGAGCGGGCTGAGAAATAATTTTGTACATAAGGCAAATTTATTTTTAGGGAAAAGATCAGATGGAAGAATTGCAAGCAGGAAAACTACTTCAGGAGTAACAGTGCGGGGGAACAAGGCAGCCTCATTATGTAATTTGATTATTCATTCATTTGTTTCACTGGCTTAATTATGTTGTTTATTGGTTTCCGAGATTATTTTTTCAGTCTCTCCTGATCTTATTTCTGTGCTCTCTTTTTTTTTTTTTTTTTTTTAAATATGTTCTGGAGTTTTGGTTTCTTCATTCTTCAGCTTTAGCTGAAAATTCTTGCGGGATGTGATCCAGATTTTTAAGACAGGAAATGGTGTCACCAGAGGGAATTGTGGCGAGGCTGATTTTCTCAGATCCCTTTGAACAATGTTATTGTTTTATTTACAAATATACATCTGGATTTTTTGTGTGTGTATGTGTCAGAGAGAGAGAGAGAGAGAAAGAGAGAGAGAATGTGCATATATGTGTATATTTTAATATTCTATATTATTCTATGTAGCATCCTACAGTACGCTATTCTATAGTATTTTTATTTTATGCTGCTATTTCAAGTTTACATTATCCACAAATATTGCTGATTTTGATTTCTAATTGCTGTATATGTGTAGTCTAAGCAAGCCTTTCAGTATACTTTTATCTACATTATGTTGTCTTTTAGCTGAATGTTTTTGTCGGTTTAAGTTAGTTTAACTATCATGACATTATCATGCTTGCATATCAATTCTCTTGGGCTGGTTAATGACCGTAATAAAGTAAAGGAAGATTTTTCTCAGACCTTGGAGCAAAAGCAGGCATTATGAACTCACTGGTCTTTTTTCCTTACAACAACAACAACAACAACAACAACAACAACAACAACAACAACAACAACAACAACAACAACAACAATAATAATAATAATAATAATAATAATAATAATAATAATAATAATAATAATAATAATAATAATAAAGTTGGAAGGGACCTTGGAGGTCATCTAGTCCAACCCCCTGCTCAGGCAGGAAACCCTGTACCATTTCAGAGAAATGGCTGTCCAGTCTCTTCTTAAAAACTTCCAGTGTTGGAGCATTCACCGCTTCTGGAGGCAGGTTGTTCCACTGGTTAATTGTTCTAACTGTCAGGAAATTCCTCCACCAAGGAAGGGACCTTGGAGGTCATCGAGTCCAACCCCCTGCTCAGGCAGGAAACCCTATACCATTTCGGACAAATGGCTGTCCAGTCTCCTCTTAAAAACTTCCAGTGTTGGAGCATTCACCGCTTCTGGAGGCAGGTTGTTCCACTGGTTAATTGTTCTAACTGTCAGGAAGTTTCTCCTTAGTTCTAGGTTGCTTCTCTCTTTGGTTAGTTTCCATCCGTTGCTTCTTGTCCTGCCTTCATGGGCTTTGGAGAATAGCTTGACTCCCTCTTCTTTGTGGCAGCCCCTGAGATATTGGAACGCTGCTATCATGTCCCCCCTCGTCCTTCTCTTCATTAAACTAGACATACCCAATTCCAACAACCGTTCCTTGTATGTTTTAGCCTCCAGTCCTCTAATCATCTTTGTTGCTCTTCTCTGTACTCTTTCTAGAGTCTCAATGTCTTTTTTACATCGTGGTGACCAAAACTGGATGCAGTATTCCAAGTGGGGCCTTACCAAGGCATTGTAAAGTGGTATTAACACTTCGCGTGATCTTGATTCTATCCCTCTATTAATGCAGCCTATCTATTCTCTACCTACCATTCATCATCTGTCTGTCTGTCTATCATGAACAATAATCTATCTATCTATCTATCTATCTATCTATCTATCTATCTATCTATCTATCTATCTATCTATCTATCTATCTATCTATCCATCCATCCACCATCTATCTATCTCTCTATCTCTCTATCTCTCTATCTATCTATCTATCTATCTATCTATCTATCTATCTATCTATCTATCTATCTATCTATCTATCTATCTATCTATCTATCTATCTATCTATCTCTCTATCTATCCATCATCTCTCTCTCTCTCTCTCTCTCTCTCTCTCTCTCTCTCTCTCTCTCTCTCTATCAATCTATCTATCTATCTATCTATCTATCTATCTATCTATCTATCTATCTCAATCTATTATTTATCTATCATCTAAAATATCTATTTCTCTATCTATCTATCTTCTATCTATCATCTATCCACCCATCTATCCATCCATTACCATTAGGGAGAAATGTATTAACAGATATATGCATATAAATGGATCAATCATTTTCCTGCTTTTTTGTAATCAAAACCTGATATGGAAGTGCTCCTCATCAGTTGGCCAAACGGGGGAACTAAGCTGTACAAAAATGGAAAGCTTAGCCATTCCTTCTGGAGCCATGCTGCAATTAAACCGCTTGCATTCAAGCACTGCCAGTAAGGCGAAAGAGAGCTGTTTTGATAGAACTGTAGTTTCTGGGTTATTTGCCCTCTTTAATCCCTTCTGCTGCTAATATTAGCTGCTGTGATGTATACCTGCCAGGCACTGTTTGTTTATTTGTTTGTTTGTTTGTTTGTTGTTTGCAATTACTAAACATATTCTTCCCTTCCCATGATAATGTTAAGTTAGCTTAGCTTTTCAATTTCACTGCACACCTAATGGCAATGGAGAAATAAGCTGACCTTTACTCTGATAAAGTTGTTAAGCCCTTGGAATAACAGTGATGTACAAAGCTGTCTAAAGGTTGTAGAGGAGTGTCAGGTGCCTTTCTTTTGTCACAGATATAAACAGTTCCTGCAACTCAGAAATTGTGGTCAATGAGGGTTAGGATCTCTCTCTCTCTCTCTCTCTCTCTCTCTCTCTCTCTCTCTCTCTCTCTCTCTCTCTCTCTCTCTCTCTCTCTCTCTCTCCCTCTCCCTCTCCCCTTCTCCCCCTCTCCCCCTCCCTCTCCCCTTCTCCCCCTCTCCCCCTCCCTCTCTCCCTCCTCCCTCCCTCTTTCTCTCTTTCTCTCCCAATATCTTTAAATCTGTCTATCATCTAGCTATCTGTCAATCATGCCAGGAGTAGCCAAGAGAGAAGCAGCTATAATGTGATTCAATAAAGCACTTCATCCTAGTAGAATCAACACTGTTTACTTTGTCAATGTGTATCGTTGATCGGACTGACCTTGTTGTTACAGGCCTTTGTGTTACTTCAGTGGCATTCTTCAACTCTGCCAGTAGCCAAAAATCCTTCTGGGCTTAACAGCCCACTGAAAATGCTGGAAAAGGCTTCTGTACACCTGTAGAAACCTATTCCTGCTAGCATAAGTGCTGAAGAAGGCCACTGGCATAGCTGAAAGCAATGTGGAAGCTTGGTGCCATTGTTCAAAGAGTCAGAGGAAGAAGAGGCAAGGAAAAGATATATTGATGTTGTGTTTTTGAAGTGAAGTTCCTCTTTTAGGCTTGCACAGGTCTGTGTGTGTGTGTGTGTGAGAGAGAGAGAGAGAGAGAGAGAGAACATGTGGGTGTTGGGAGGAGGGAAAAAGTTGCTTACAAATGGAATGGGGAATAGAATAGAATAGAATAGAATAGAATAGAATAGAATAGAATAGAATAGAATAGAATAGAATAGAATAGAATAGAATAGAATAGAATAGAATAGAATAGAATAGAATAGAATCTTGGAATAGAATAGAATCTTGGAATAGAATAGAATAGAATCTTAGAATAGAATAGAATAGAATAGAATAGAATAGAATAGAATAGAATAGAATAGAATAGAATAGAATAGAATAGAATAGAATAGAATAGAATAGAATAGAATAGAATCTTGGAATAGAATAGAATAGTTTTATTGACCAAGTGTGATTGGACACACAAGGAATTTGTCTTCAGTGCAGAAGCTCTCAGCGTACATACCAGCAACAAAATGTTATAAATCACAAATCATCAGTCATAAGATACAAGCTGCAACCAACAAAGTGATAGCCATAAGATACCAATAGGAGTTTTAAAAACTCCTATTTTCAAAGGAGTTTTAAAAGATTTTTTTTAAAAAAAAAATCGTGTCAAATCAAGACAAAATAATAGTTCAATATGTAAATCAACGTGGATCGCAAATAGATTAGGACAGCTTCTACAAACCCCAATTATCCTTTCCGGCAACCAGGAAATCACCTTCTACAAAAGCAAGCAGTGCCTCGTGGTTCCTGTATTTCATGAACACCATTGTGGAAGGGATGGTGTGGATGGTGGAAAACAGGCAGCGTTCCATCTTATCTTGCTTACGGTGTAGAAGTCCTATTAAAAAAATCTGCTGCAGCTACAGAACCAAAGATTTCTATTGATCGTGCTTTGCTTTTCACCTTCTCCCTTCAAAGCAGCTGCGAACTTGCAAATGTAAACCGCAGATGGCTGCACACCGTTGATGGTTCTTTCTGCCTGTCTCTCTCTCTCTCTCTCTCTCTCTCTCTTTCTCTCTCTCAAAATAGCAGTGACCTAACTCACCCCTCATCTATGTACTTGCATTAGACCAATTTGCAAAATTTATCTGTCAGAAATGTTCAGCGTTCCAAGGTGGGCAGCTTCCCAAAGCCTCTTTTGGCCAGCATAAAACTTTGTGAGTAGAACAGATGGGATCTGTTTGGAATTGAATTTTGTTGTTGTTGTTGTTGTTGTTGCTGCTGCCTTTTTGAAAGGATAAGCATCTGCTTTTTGGACTTAAAAATGTGTACAGTATTATTTGCCCTGGTGTCTTCTTGTTTTCGTTTTTAAAAGGTAAAACACAACTGGCATTTCAAAAATCCCTAACCAAAGCTGAATTATTCTTATTCTTGTTATTATTTTATCATTACTATTTAAGGGGAAGGAGAACTTCTCTAAAATTCTCCATTGAAGAGTATGGTCCTCCTTAGTGCTGGGACAGCAATCTGAATGTAACAACTCCACAGGGAAGTTTCCTCCTAAGGATTCCTTTAATAGCAAAATTGCAAATGATTGATTAAGAGTCCCAAAGGTGCTTTTTCACAAGGCAACTGGACTGTCTTGTTTTTATTTGAAGGCATTTCGCTTCTCACCCAAGAAGCTTCTTCAGCTCTGAGAAGCGAAACGTCTTCCAAAACACACACACACACGCACACACACAAGAAAGTCCAGTTGCCTTGTGAAAAAGCATCTTTGGGACAACTATGATCTGGATGGCTGAGAATCTGCATAGACAGGTTGATTAAGAGGATCTTGCAATGAAAAATGGGACATTGACATTGTGCCGAAATGGATAAACTCACGCTAGAACTAAAAGAAAAAGACGATTCGGAATTTTACGCAGTTTGGGAAAAATGGTATACTTGGATAGATAATAGAAACAAAAATTAGAAATATACATAAGGCTACTGTGTGGTTAGATATTGAATGTATATAGTGTATATATTGTATAGAATGCTGATCCGAAGTCTATAAAAATGACACAGTCTGCTGAATATGTATTAGAGTTGCATAAAGAAAAATGGTAATAAAAATTATTAAAAAAAAGAAAAATGGGACATTGACATGCAGCCCTTGACCACCTCATCACTCAGGCGTGTGAGAATATCACTCACCACTCCTGAGAATTTCTCTGAAATGTTTCTCCCTTGAAAGAAAACTGAAGATTTTTTTTTCCCCTCATACTGATTGAGTACTAGTTGGGGAAAAAAATATGTTTTAGTTATTTTATCTTATAACGTATGTCTGATACATTGGATAAAGATGTGCCTGCTTTTAATGGATTGCTGAGATGTGAAGGATACTTCCTTGTTAACTACGCTTCAGGAAAGAAATTAAAACCTTCCATAGATTACTAGTTTTGCTTCAACATTTATTTTCTCTGCTTTCAATGTTGGCATTCATTTCCATTTCCCTTTGATTCCATTGGCACCGACGGTTTTCAGATTCTTCTAATTTTTTACATTTCCAGTTGGCCTGACTGTTCCTTTTTTTGCCTTTGCAAACTTGGTTTTGTGTGAGGCTGGGAAGATGTGGTTTGTCGTAGTCAAAGTCTACTCTCCTCTGGCTACACAAGAGGACAACAGACTTGGCTAGGGCACTAGAATGCCAATATCTCCTGGGGATTGCTCTGTGGCATGTTGAAAGGTCCAAAGATGGAAGCCAAGGGTCCCGTTTTAAAATCTATCCTCTCTCCTGCAATTAGGATTTAATTGTGTGTCCTCTTTCAGATGTTGGTTATACTGATAGATGAGAATATTTGTAGCTCAGGGTTGAACTGTGGGATCCTTGGTGCTCTCCGAGCTGGATTGTTTTCCTGCAGACATTTGATGACCCAACTAGGTAACATCATCAATGCTAGAAAGGAGTGGGTCTTGCTCTCTGTTTATATACTGATGGCTTATACACTATACCAGGGGTAGGCAACCTTGGCTCTTTTATGATTCGTGGACTTCAACTCCCAGAATTCCTGAGCCAGCATGGCTCAGCTTGGAAACCTCTCCCTTTCCCCTCAGCATGGCTGGCTCAGGAATTCTGGGAGTTGAAGTCCACCAGTCATAAAAGAGCCAAGGTTGCCTACCCCTGCACTATACTAACCAAGAAGACAAGCAACTTAGAACTAAGGAGAAATTTCCTGATAATGAAAACAATTAATCAATGGAACAGCTTGGCTCCAGAAGTTGTGAGTGCTCCATCACTGGATGCTTTTAAGGAGAGAAAGGACAGCCACTTGTCTGAAATGGCATAGGGTCTCCTGCTTGAGCAGGGAGTTGGACTAGAAGACCTCCAAGGTCCCTTCCAGCACTGATGATGTTCTATTTTCTATGTTTGCCCTGTAAGTATTGATGGGTATGTTCTTGAATGTTCCTTTGATTAGGTTGTTTACTGTTGGCTTGTTGCTCTGAGTTGGTAGTTCCTTGATTGGGGTATTTTTGATGCCTTGGTGTTTTATCAAGCAGTACCCCAATCAAGGAACTACCAACTCAGACAAAAAACCCAATAAACAACAGCCTAATCAAGGAACTACCAAGGAGAAAACAACACTCCCACCAATATTGACAGGGCCAGCCACTTGCACATAAATCGAGAGCAAAGCCCTCTCCCTTCTAGCACTGATGATGTTACCTAGTTGGGTAAAATGAAACGTCTGCAAGAAAACTACCAATTTCAGAGACCACACAATGTTGGCAATGGGTTAAGGAAAAAGCTCGGGTGCTATGGAAGCAGAAACCCCTAACAGTTTCACAATTTCTGGAGCTTTTCCTGCAAGAGAAAAGTACGGTGGATGGAGACTAATTCTATAAGCATCGTCAGGAAGGTGAAAAATGATAAGGGTGAAGCATGAGAAACATGCCTAGCTGATGAGCAGGAGAGGAGAGCGAAACACAGTCCATCACTGTGTGACTTTTTAAAAGAGCAGGTTGTCAGTTTAACATATTACAGTTTGTCTTGAGCATCAGATGAGCAATAGTTAACATAACAGGCTCTACCTCTCTGTATCCGAGATCATCCGTCTATGTACCGAGGATGTGCATCCAAAGAACCATTGAGAGGAAGGAAAATAGCTATGGGAATGTCACTATTCTGCAACAGCAGAAACAGCAGCCCACGAAAGAATGGGAAGAAATTGAGAAATATATTCATGGCTATATTATGTAATAATTCTTAGGTTGCCATCTGTGCAATGCTGTAATGCAGGGCTCTCCAAACCTGGCAATGTTAAGACTTGTGGACTTCAACTCCCAGGATGGCTGGGGAATTCTGGGAGTTGAAGTCCACAAGCCTTAAAAGTTGCTATGTTTGGAGATCCCTGTTGCAATAGACTTTCCCGTTGCTAATATCCCCAATGTGTTATCTTTAATTTTTGTGCCATGTTTGCAAATTTAGAAAGGGGGTGGGATCTTTAAAATGTCACTGTTTTCTCCTAGCAGCTTCTCCCTAAATATTGACGCGTGGCAGAATTCCTCTCAAACTAGAGTTTGCCTTTCATGAAATCCCAATTCAGGAAACAGAATAGAGATATAAAAAGGGCAACATCCAAATTGTAGTATCTTTAACTTAAATTAGGTAAACCCTCCTATTTCTAAAACAAAACAAAACAAAGGTTTGAGTGTAACAAGGCTAGGAAATGAGACCAAATGCTCAGCGATTTGATCAATGTTTCTGCCTAGGATATGATAGCTTCAATCATTTATAACAGGGGTCCCCAACCCCCAGTCTGTGGACCGGCACCGGGCAAAAGCATGCCAGCAACCGGTCCGCGCAAACAAGCAAAGCCCCATCCGTGAGGTGCAGGCAGCACACAAAACCACACCCTCTCCAGTCCACGGAAAAGCCTCTCTCCACGGAACCGGTCCCTGGTGCACAAAAGGTTGGGGACCTCTGATTTATAATGTAATGGTTCTGCATGTACACTTCTGTTTCCTTAATTTTGTAATTTAGATTATTCAGCAGGAAATCCATTGAAGCTCTTGAATTGATGATAAGGGGTTTAGAGGCTAAAACATAGGATGGACTGGATATGTCTAGTCTAATCAAGAGAAGGACTGACATGATAGTAGTCTTCTGATACTTGAGAGATTCTCACATAGAATAGGGGGCTGACTTATTCTCCAAAGAACCTGAATGCAGGACAAGAAACAACAGGTGGAAGATCATTAAAGAGAGATCCAATCTAGAACTAAGGAGAAATTTCCCAACAGTGAGAACAATTAATCATACTTGCCTCCAGAAGTTGTGAATGCTCCAACACGGGAGGTTTTTAAGAAGAGACTGGACAGCCATTTGTCCAGAATGGTACAGGGTCCCCTGCTCAAGCAGGGGGTTGGACTAGAAGATCTCCAAGGCCCCTCCCAAATCTATTATTCTATTCCAACTCCTGAATGAGCTTGGAGGATACAAATTGTTACTTTCTGAGACTTCAAGGACCCTCACTGAACCTATCAACTCTTCACTATGGATAAGCCACATTCCTCAAATAATCCAATCAATTAAAAATTGATTTTTGTTTTGTTTTGTTTAGTTCTCAGGCCTCTGGTGGTAATGCAGTGGCAAGTCAGTGAATGCCTTATCAACCAAGCTCCCATCAGTTAAGTGATACTTAGATGATCTTCTGCCATGGGAGCAAGCAGCGCTGTGCATGATCGCTGCTGCCGAAGAAGTTAAATTGAAGTGTCAGATACTAGAATTGCATTTTATTTCTAATACGTTGGGCTGCCAGCTTGGGAGAAAGCAATGGGAAGTGAGTGTGTGATAGAAAGGAACAGAACTGCTAAATCAAGCCAAGCTTAGCTAACCTTGCTGGGGGAGACCTTAAACAGGACCCCCAAGCACTCAATTCCTTGGGGGTGCATACATCTAACATAGTCTTCTAACTGACATTTTTGCTGAAAAAAGGGTAGAATCAAATATCTGGATTTTTAAATCAAACCAGACCAAGGAATGGCAGGCAACATGTTCCAGACCAAGGAATGGCAGGATATAAATATAAGACATATAAAACATTATTATTTTTTTAGAAAAGATAAATAACATGAAGTAGGCTTCTGAATAACTGCAGGAATAGACTAGAGCAGGGGTCCCCAACCCCCGGACCATGACTCAGGACCGGGCTACATCCTATTCAGAACCGGGCTGGGGAAGCAGCAGGTGAGTGCGCGCTTGCCCGTCGCTCACACGGAACCATCCCCTCCTCCCTCCCCACCGGTCCAGAAAGCCGGAAAGGTTGGGGAACTCTGGACTAGAAGAACAGAAATAACTACAGTCCCTGGGATGGAATGTAGTGGGGAGGTGAGTCCCCAGGAGAGAGGGGGTGCAGTCCAATGGAGTAAGAGGCAACTGAGCCCAGATATCCTGTGTGAGAGAAAGAGGGTAAAGACAGCCCCTCCCCAACAGTTCCCAGTGTATATTGTAGATGCAGATAATAAATTGCTCAGTCTGGCAAGACTGATGCCAGGCCGAAAATCAAGAATGACACATGGTGGTGATTCCTTCAAGCTGACTTCTTTATTGTTTAACATCTCTGGACGGACTGCCTGAATAGCGAATACTCCCTGGAATTTAGGACAGACAAATGCAGAGTTCTTGACTTAGGGCCTTTGAACCTGTCCCTCTATTTGGCTTGGTCCTAGGATATGGGGGGGGGGGAGGTAAAGATTGGAGTGGAGAGAATCTGGGACTGAATAATGGAAGTATTGAAAAATAGACTGGACCAACCATCTTAGAACTTTACAACTTTTGCAATTTTATAATGTTTTACATTTAAAAAAAAAAAATCTTAAATTATTTGGTTTTCATGTTTTTTTTTAATATATGGATGAAACTGTGCACCACCCAGAGCCCCTCTATGATAGTGATGGGCAGTTAAGAAGTTTGATACATAAATAAATAAATTTGACCGGGATGATATAAGGATGTCTCGAGCAGGGGGTTGGACTAGAAGACCTCCAAGGTCCCTTCTATTCTATTCTATTCTATTCTATTCTATTCTATTCTATTCTATTCTATTCTATTCTATTCTATTCTATTCTAGTCTAGTCTAGTCTAGTCTAGTCTAGTCTAGTCTATTCTATTCTATTCTAGTCTAGTCTAGTCTAGTCTAGTCTATTGTTCTATTCTATTCTATTCTATTCTACTCTACTCTACTCTACTCTACTCTACTCTACTCTATTCTATATTCTATTCTATTCTATTCTATTCTATTCTATTCTATTCTATTCTATTCTATTCTATTCTATTCTATTCTATTCTATTCTATTCTATTCTATTCTATTCTATTCTACCTCCTAGGACCCTTGTGGCCCTATAGTTCTTTCTATGTTCTATATGCCTTCAGTATGACGTGGCTGTTAAAATGGCTGATGTTCTTTTTAAGCTGGGTCTATAGAAGTTTAACTTCCAAATTACAAGACATAAAAGTTCTGCTTTCTTTCAGTGTTTGTCTCATTTGGCTTTCTGCAACTAGCTATATCTTATCGAGGTTTAGGGTGAAGGGTTTTATTTTTTCCCCCTTTCTTTCAGGCAGTGTATCTGAGAATCTTTGTCAGAAGATGCTAAGGCAGTTCTGTGTGAGATTGAATAGGGATCAGCACTAATTGTTGACTCTGTTTTGTAGTAATAATTTACAGTTCAATTTTTTCATCAATGGCATGGAGAGAACATAAAAAGTTCTTCAGGGGGTTTACAGTGGCTTTGCAGGCAGGAAAGGCATGGGTTTTCTCCAGGCCAATATATCTGATGTAATAATTTTATGTAGTTATCATATCTGACGTATTAATTTTATGTACTGGAGGGTTGTTCTCAGCACCAGTTTACCAAAATTTGCAGATTTCTGCATAGATAGGATAGAAAGACCTTGAGATCCTCTCTGATAGAATGGAATGTGGGTGACAGCAAATATTTATCAATCGATTAATATTCTCTGGTTGAAATTGGACAAACCACATCTAAGGCCACATTTTCCCCATTGTTTATTGATCTAAATCTCAATGTGGCTAAGTAGCAAGGAATAAGGTTGATGACTAATGGATTGAGTTGCATTTTGTACAAAACTATTGCTCATGGTGCAGACATACTTCAAATGATTATAATATTTTTCTTCTAAACTCAGGGAAGTTTTTAATGAACTGCCACCTTCTCTATCCTTCAGTGTGTATTAATAATCTGGGATTATTATACTAACTATAGGGGATTCAGATTTAATACTGTGTAATGCTTAATGTTAGATTGCCTTTTAAGTCCTGCCTCTTTAAGCCATTAGTCTTTTTTTTTTTCCTTTTCATTCACAGAAGTTCAGATTAGGTGATGCACAATTTCTGACAATATTATTCCCCCATATTTTTGTCCTAGAGGATGGTAAAATATTTGAGCCACACTGGTGACTGCAGGTACTGTGGACAATTTTGGGAGATGATTTAGGCTCAGCTCTATTTTTTTTCTTGTTTGTTTGTTTGTTTGTTTGTTTGTTTGTTTTTAATTGTCAAAGTGGCTCACAGCAATTCATATAAGACCCAAACTGTACAAGCTTTTCCATGATCTGAAACTTCCAATCCACAATTAACAATAGAATTAACAGATAAGCAGAATAACAGAGTTTGAAGGGATCTTGGAGGTCTTCTAGTCCAACCCTTTGTTCAAGCGGGAGATCCTCTACCATTTCAGACAAGTGGCTGTCCAGTCTCTTCTTGAAAGCCTCCAATGATGAAGCACCCACAACTTCTGAAGGCAAAGCCGTTCCACTGGTTAATTGTCCTCACTGTTAGGACGTTTCTCTTTAGTTCTAGGTTGCTTCTCTCCTTGATTAGCTTCCATCCATTGCTTCTTGTCCTGACTTCTGGTGCTTTGGTAAATAGGTTGACCCCCTCTTCTTTATGGCAGCCCCTCAAATATTGGAGCACTGTTATCATGTCTCTCCAGTCCTTCTTTTCACTAGATTAGACATAGACTAGTCTTTCTACAGAACTGGTGAATCCAATCTCTCTACTTCAACTGTGGTATAACAGTTATGGGATCTATTTTCTTGCTGAAATGCAAGAAGACAATTCCCCCCCCCCTATATCAAGTAATAGTGATTGAAACACTATTGCTATAGCTGTAATTATATTTTGCATCCACCAGGTGTTGCCAAAGAATATCCAACCTAAGCTACACATACACCTACACAATCTTGTGTTGAAAGTGCATCTATTCACACTCTAGCCCAAACTGTGATTATGTAAGTCTTCTGACAGAATCTCCTATCCATACCAAGGAGGTGTCATCAAACTGTGGCTGATCATTGTGACTTTATGATGAACTTTAAAAACGAACAACAGGGAGAAGTGGGTGTTGGTGTTTTAAAACATCCAGAAGGCCTTTTTTTTTCTTGTCTGGATAACAACCCAATAATCACAATTTTTACACTAGAAGAATCAGAATCAGAATAGAGCTGGAAGGTACCTTGGAGGTCTTCTAGTCCAGCCCCCTGCTCAAGCAGGAGAACCTATATCATTTCAGACAAGTGGCCATCCAGTCTCTTCTTGAAAACCCCCCAGCGATGAAGCACCTACAACTTCTGGAGGCAAGCTGTTCCACTGGTTAATTGTCCTCACTGTTAGGAAGTTTCTCCTTAATTCCAGGTTGCTTCTCTCCTTGATTGGTTTCCATCCGTTGCTTCTTGTTCTGCCGTCAGGTGCTTTGGAGAATAAGTTGACCCCTCTTCTCCGTGGCAGCCCCTCAAATATTGGAAGATGCTATCATGTCCCCCCCTCCCTAGTCCTTTTTTTCTCTAGACTGGCCAGTCCCAAATCCAGCCAACGTTCTTCATATGTTTTAGTCTCCAGGCCTTTAATCATCCTAGTTGCTCTTCTTTGACTTTTTCCAAAGCCTCAACACCTTTTTTGTCATGTGGTGACCAAAACTGGATGCAGTATTCCAGTATAAGGCTTTATAAAGCGGTACTAATACTTCACAAGATTTTGATTCTATGCCTCTGTTTATACAGCCAAGGATTGTATTAGCTTTTTTAGCTGCTGTCGCACACGGCTGGCTCATGTTTAAGTGATTGTCCACTAGGACTCCAAGGTCCTAGGACCTCCAAGTTCCTAGGACTCTAAATCAGACCTACTTTGATGGGGGATTACAAAGCAATTCTAGGATTGTAGGCAAATTAGGAAGTTGAAAAAAAGACCCAGGTGGAAGAGAATGGCAGAGCATTTCCATACACTAGCCAGAAAAGCTTAATATAGGTACTCCTCGACTTACAATCACAACTGAGTGACCAAAATTTCCAGTTGCTAAGCAAGACAGTTGTTTGCCCCATATTACGACCTTTCCTGCCACGGTTGGTAAGTGAATCACTGCGGTTGTTAAGAGAGCAACATGGTAGTGAAGTGAATCTGACTTCCCCATTGACTTTGCTTGTCAGACAGTCGCAAAAGAGACTTGACATGATCCCGGGACACTGCAACTGTCATAAGTACATGCCTGTTGCCAAGCCTTTGAATTTTGATCACGTAACCACGGCGATGCTGCGGTATTCATAAGTGTGAGAAACAGCCATAAGTCCTTTATTTTAATGAATGAATGAATGAATGAATCTTTATTATCAAAGTATAACATGTATACAGTGAGATTGACTGAGCCTAATGCCATTGTAACGTTGAAGAGTCACTAAACAAATGGTTGGAAAGTTGAGAACTGCCTGCAGTTTTGTCCCATTAAGTCATCAGGAGTTGTTAGACTTGCAAGAAACTTGGTGCCAGTTGTAAAGGGAATCCCTAGGAGATTGTAGCCAAGGCAGAGCTGAAGAAGCTTCTTGGATGAGAAGCGAAACGACTTCAAAGAAAAACAAGAAAGTCCAGTTGCCTCCTGAAAAAGCACCTTTGGGATAACTATGACATGTCGGATGACAGAGAGTCTCCATAGACATTTAGCCAAGAAAGATTGTCACATGCAGCCATTAGATTAGAAAAGTACAGCAGTGACAAATTGGAGGGGATGTGCATAGACCCTAATTTGAAAAAAATATTATTTGGCACGTTGGTTCTGCTGATTGTCATTTCTAAGATAATTGGGGGGATAGAAGCAGCCACCTTTCATATGCCTGCAGGGGGTAGCTTGTCCATGCTCAACAACAATTATTTATCATAGCTGTAGCAAAACTGAAATGATCAATATTAAGAATGTAACGAATAATCATTTCTCCAGATGTACCTTATTTCTAGAGTCTCTAATTTTAGAATATAGCCATGTAGGTAGTCCTTGACTTACTGCCATTCATTTAGTGACGGTTCGAAGTCACAGTGGCACTGAGAAAAGTGATTTGTGACACTTTTTCACACGATCGTTGCAGCATTCCCATGTTTACGGGATCAAAATTTGGATGCTTGGCAACTGGCATGTACTTATGACTGTTGCACTGTCCTAGGGTCATGTGATCACCTTTGGCAACCTTCCCCGCTGCCTTCCGACAAGCAAAGTCGAAGGGGAAAGCCAGATTCGCTGAATGACCATAGGATTCACTTAACAAACTGCTGTGATTCGCGTCACAACTGTGGCAAGAAAGGTTGTAACCATGGGGCAAAACTCACTTAACAACTGCCTTGTTTAGCGATGGCAATGTTGGGCTCAATGGTTGTCGTAAGACAAGGTTAACCTGTATTATGTTGCATCCTTCGGCCACTCTGTCTTAAATAAGTGTGAGCGCATTACATTTGAGCTAGAAGATTTGTCCTGAGTCCATATTCCTGTTTGAATGAAATCCTCATAGATTTCAAGAGGAATTTAAAAAGGGTAGGAAAAAAAAAAGTATGGGAGATATAGAGGTATATACCAGGCTTCATTGGCCAATCAGAATATGTTTTGCTATTTTTTTCAAAGAAAATAATACTGTATTTAGGAACATTCAAAACTCACAGGTCGAACAAGTGTTTAGAAACATGTTTATTATAGTGTGGTTCTAGGACCTTTGGGTCCTAGGGGAACATAAAATCAAAATTATTTTCCAGCCTCTGTTGAAAAATAATACAACATTAAAACCCCATCAAATGATTCTGAGAAGTGGGAGGAGCAGCAAATGCCTCCATTTTAATTTTTAACACGGTAAATACCGATGGACATAACCCATTCCTATCAAGGCTCTTTTGGGGTCCTCCATCATTTTTAAAAGTGGGAAGAGGTTGTAAGAGAGAGAGAGAGAGAGAAGTTTAAGAAACTCCTGATTAAGAAGAAAAAGGCCAACCATTTGAACATTTAATGTCATTTTGTCTGTGGGGCTTCTGGCTCACCCGGTTCTCTTCTCAACAGAAGTAAACATCCACGTTCTCTTTTCGAAAGAGTGCTGCCTGGTCCAGACCACGAGCAAAAGCATTCAAATTGGAGCATTTGGAGATATTAGGAGGTGAAGTCTAGCATGATATGAGCAGAGGATCCGTTTTTTCAATTTCCAGGCTTGCCAGCGAAAATTCCTCTAAGGGTATAATGCAAGTTTAATTATCTATTGCTGCCGGGCACAGTTGTCAGAATACACTAGAGGAAGCTGAACGGAAAAGACGGCAGTGTCTGAAGTGTGGCCTCTAAACAATATAGCAGCGTGGTTTAAAAAAGCTTGATAAAGGTAATGGGGATGGTGTGATCAAGTCCCTCGCAGTCACAGCGCTGCGCTAATCATAGATTACAGTGGTCTTCCTTGATGTAGTTGATCAGTCGAGTTCCATGTAAATCTCCCTCCCTCGGCTTTGTCCAATCGGCCAGTAAGCTTTGCTCAAAAGGTTTCCGGAGCTGTTCGTGGAAAGAGAAACAGTTCTGGCTTTCATAAATCTGCCCCTGCTGCTGCTTCTTCTTTTGCTATTGGTTGTTGAAGAGATTGAATGCAATAGGAATTATTTATTTATTCATTCACCTATTTAGGAAATTGCAGGAAAGCAATTCTCTCCCACTCTACACCTCTTCCTTAAGATTCCCGTGACTGATGGAATCTGACTTATTTCTTCAAAGAGAGAGAGAAAGAGGGAAGAGAAAGAATAGAATAGAATAGAATAGAATAGAATAGAATAGAATAGAATAGAATAGAATAGAATAGAATAGAATAGAATAGAATAGAATAGAATAGAAATGGAACAGAACAGAACAGAACAGAACACAAAATAATAGAATAGAATAGAATAGAATAGAATAGAATAGAATAGAATAGAATAGAATAGAATAGAATAGAATAGAATAGAATAGAATAGAATAGAATAGAATAGAATAGAATAGAAGCTGGAAGAGATCTTGGAGGTCTTCTAGTCCAGCCCCCCACTCAAGCAGGAGAACCTATACCATCTCAGACAAGTGAACGTCCAGCCTCTTCTTAAAAATCTCCAGTGATGGAGTGCCCATGATTTCTGGAGGCAAGCGGTTCCACTGGTCCACACTGTCAGGAAGTTTCTCCTTAATTCCAGGTTGTTTCTCTCTTTGATCAGTTTCCAACCATTGTTTCTCGTCCTTCCCTCTGGTACTTTGCTGAATAATGTGATCCCCTCTTCTTTGTGGCAGCCCCTCAGATACTGGAATACTGCTATCATGTCTCCCCTATTTCTTCTTTTCTTTAGACTAGCCAAACCCAAGTCCTGCAGCCGTTCTTCATTTGTTTTAGTCTCCAGGCCTTTGATCACCTTAGTTGCTCTTCTCTGAATTTTTTCCAAGCTCTCAACATCTTTTTTGTGATATGGTGACCAAAATTGGCTGCAGTATTCCAGGTGTGGCCTTACTAGGGTTTTATAAAGCGGTACTAATACTTCGCGTGCCTCTGTTTATACAACTCAGGATTGTATTAGCTTTTTTGGTTGCTGCTGCACACTGCTGGCTCATAGTCAAGTGATCGTCCAAGGTCGCTCTCACAGTTACTGTTTTTGAGCCAGGTCTCACCCAATCTGTACAAAAAGAAAGAAAGAAAGAAAGAAAGAAAGAAAGAAAGAAAGAAAGAAAGAAAGAAAGAAAGAAAGGAAGAAAGAGGGTGGAAGGAAGGAAGGAAGGAAGGAAGGAAGGAAGGAAGGAAGGAAGGAAGGAAGGAAGGAAGGATAAAAAGAAAACCCCAAGAGATCACCTCTGCATTATTCTTTGGTCCTATTACCATGAAAACAGACATTATTGTTCTTTACAAATTATTTATGCAAGATTTGGGAAACTTATTTCCCAAAGTGCCTGTTTCCTGCTGAATCAAAAATGCTTATATTAATAATTCTTAGCCTACTTGCAGGCATGTTCATACAGATTATATTTAAGACATTTATTCCCCTCGGTTAATCGTTTCGCCTTCTCTCCGCTGCTTTCTCAGCCAACTATCTGAGGCTTAACTGGAAGATATGCAAACCCGTGATCCTGTATCCTGACCCCAGGGCGCAAAAAGGAGACGCTCCTCCGTCCTATCAGCTCTTCTCCTTTTCCGCCTCCCACCTTCTCCTCCTCCTTTGATAATCCTCCCCTTTCATGAGCCTGTTTTATTTTCTTTAAAAAGGTCCATGGGCACCAGAAGCTAAAACATACCAAGAACGGGTCTATGACAAATTGCTATGGCCAACTCTCCCTGGGACGAGAGTTACACTAATATCAAAGAAATGGTGAAGTACAATAATTAAAGAAGGGATGTAAAAGGAGGGGCAAAATGTAATGTGAATGAAAAAAAAATATTTATTTTAAATAATTAAATTGAAACGTTAAATTGTCCCACAGCAAGTTGCCCATGGCGAGTTGCCCGTGGCGAGTGGCTGCAGAGAGTTGCGAGTTTTCCCATCCCGATGAAGAACGGATGCAGCAATTGTGTAGGTCTAGTCTAATGACGAGAAGGACTAGGGAGTGACATGGTAGCAGTCTTCCAATATTTGAGGGGCTGCCACAAAAAAGAGGGGGTCGACCTATTTTTCAAAGCACCAGAAGCCAAGACGAGAAGCAACGGATGGAAACTAATCGAGGAGAGATTAGAACTAAGGAGGAATTTCCTGGCAGTGAAAACAATTAACCAGTGGAACGTCTTGCCTTCAGAAGTTGTGGGTTCTCCATCACTGGAGGTTTTTAAAAAGAGACTGGACAATCACTTGTCTGAAATGGTACAGGATCTCCTGCTTGAGCAGAGGGTTGGACTAGAAGACTTCCAAAGTCCCTTCCAACTCCGTTATTCTGTTATTCAGTGAAATTATATTTTCAAAATGCCTCTTCGTATGGAAAGAGTGATGCCCAGTGCAAAGAGACACTTTCATGTGGCTTCTGGACTGCCTTAACGTACCGTCCTTCTTCCTTTTCCTGCAAGATCCATGAGGAAAGATGACACGGTCATATCAAAGGTGAGGAGGACACCCTTGGCCTTGTTCTGTCACCTGGGAAAAAAATTCTTCTCATTTCAACTCTGCTCGCGGAGCTTTCAAACGTTCGACCAATCAATCTTTGGGATGTTTGGGACTCAGCTGAAATTCGGCAGAGGATGAATTACTGTCTCTGCCCACGTAGAAGCCAGAAGGCAAGTGTAAGATGCTACTCCACGTTCGTTGTTGTCCTTTCCATGCTCAAAAGAAACAGTTGAACTCTCAATGATCTCCAGGAGAACAAAGTGCTAAAGGGGAAAACGTGTTTGAGGCTCAGTTACGAGTCTCAGCAAGGTGCCCAATACACGTAAGTCCCCGACTCACCACAGTTCCTTTAGTGACCGTTCGAAGTTATAATGGCACTGAAAAATGTGACTTATGACCATTTATCACAATTGCGACCTTTGCAGCATCCCCAGAGTCACGGGATCAAAATTCAGATGCTTGGCAACTGGTTCGTATTTGTGACCGTTGGCATATCCCAAGGTCATGGGATCCCCTTTTATGACCTTATGGGGAAGCCAGATTCACTTAACAACCGCATGACTAACCGAACAACTGCAGTGATTCGCTTAACAACAGTGGCAAGAAGGTTGTAAAATGGGGGGGGAATCCTCCCTTAAATGTCTTCCTTAACAACAGAAATTTGGGGCTATGTTGAGGACTCCCTGTAATACTTTTTGTGCATGCTACTTCCATTCGAAACTTCATATTTCTGCTCAGTCGCAGTAACCATCACCACATAGCACCACATCATAATCGCCAGCCAGTTAATTCAGTTTTCGCCTTGATTGACCATCTGTGTTTGCCAAATATCAGACGGAACCTGTTCCGGTTCTGAAGCTCCCCACCGTATTGCGTTTCTTCTGAACCCTCCGAGTCCAGAAGCGTGAAATTTCTCTTGAGTCCCTCCGGTTTGATATGGTAGTTGCCTAGCAATCAAGGAAATTGGAAGTGTGGATAACATTGGTTAAAAATGGGGGGGAGGGGGTATTAAAAATTAAAGGGCTGAACCATTCGATCATCCTTTAAGATAATAGGGATGCCGAAGCAAAGCTGGCCTTTCATTCTGAAGGACTGGAGGTATTTGCTGCATGCAGAAAAATCGGAAGTAGGTTGGGCGGCCAGACTTTGAAGGAGCCAAGTTTTAATCCTCCCCACTTAATCACAGAAACTTACCGCAAGTGCTATCTTTTGCAGTGCTGGGTCTCCTCATGGTAGCTGCGACCATAAAGAAAGGCCTCCGTTGGGACCCCAGGCTTTAAAAACTGCAACACTAATATCACCCCCACCCCAAGCAGCTCACTTATAAAATCTCATCATTTTCTCCGTTGCTACCTGTCAGTAGGTCCCAGTGATTTCAGTAGCTGGTACTTCTGACAGCAGTGTCTTAACTTGAAGCATATAATCTCACTTGGTGGTGGTGGTGGCGGAGATCTGCATGAGACTGCCAGGCAATTTTTTTTTTTATGCCAACCGTCTTGCAAAGAGGCATTACTATTTAGACCAGGGGTGTCCAATCTTGGCAACTTTAAGACTTGTGGACTTCTACCTATCTATCTATCTCTCATCTTTCCTATTACCTATCTCCTTATCGACTTATGACAAGAACTTTGTTACTTGTAGATTTATATTGTTTCATTTAGTTTCCTAGTACAATTTATGTTGATTGCTTATCACTCAGTATTGTATTTTATGATTTATGATGAATGTATTTTTACGATGACTATGATCATGATTTACCACTTCTAGCTCTATGTACACTGAGAGCTTGTGCACCGAAGACAAATTCTTTGTGTGTCCAATCACACTTGGCCAATAAAGAATTCTATTCTATTCTATTCTATTCTATTCTATTCTATTCTATTCTATTCTATTCTATTCTATTCCATTCCATTCCATTCCATTCCATTCCATTCTATTCTATTCTATATTTATTCTATTCTATTCTATTCTATTCTATTCTATTCTATTCTATTCTATTCTATTCTATTCTATTCTATTCTATTCTATTCTATTCTATTCTATTCTATTCCATAATTCTATTCCATTCCTATTCCATTCCATAATTCTATTCTATTCTATTCTATTCTATTCTATTCTATTCTATTCTATTCTATTCTATTCTATTCTATTTATATTCTATTCTATTCTATTCTATTCTATTCTATTCTATTCTATTCTATTCCATTCCATAATTCTATTCTATTCTATTCTATTCTATTCTATTCTATTCTATTCTATTCTATTCTATTCTATTCTATTCTATTCTATTCTATTCTATTCTATTCTATTCTTTGTACCATTCCAAACAAATGGCTCTCCAGTCCTGCCTTCAGGTGCTTTGGAGAATCTATTGCCCCCCTCTTCTTTGGGCAGCCCCTCAAATATTGGAACACTGCTATCATATCACTCCTGGATCTTCTTTTCACTAGACTAGATGTACCCAATTCCTGCAATTGTTCTTCATATGTTTTAGCCTCCAGGCCCCTTTGCTGCTCTTCTCTGCACTCGTTCCAGAATCTCAACATCTTTTTTTATATTGTGATGATCAAAACTGGATGCAGTATTCCAAGTGTGGTCTCACTAAGGCTTTATAAAGCAGTACCTTTTACATGATGTAAAATGAGGTTTTTTTTTAATATGGTTGTCTTAAACCAATACGGAATGTTAATACATGATAATCTGGTATGAGGTCTAGATATAGCAGTCTCTAATGAATATGCTTAAGGAACTTAGTGATAGTTTTTGATGGCATTTTTCTTGATGATTTTGCTTGGTTGAGGGTGTAGTTTGTCATTAGTCCAAACCATTTCATTCTCTCCTTTCCTTCAAAGCTTTAACGCCCAATTAGTCCCCTATTTAAATCAGAGACATCAGCAGAGAAAGCTGGAGATGGGTGATTTAAGGACTTCTCCTCTTCTTCAGTCATAAACAAATAACCACAACTTGTTCTCTCAGCTTTTTGGCACTTAGGAATAGCTTCAATACAGTTGCAACATCCCTATGAAGGATGGACAAGTATTTGCAGAGGCTCCAAAATATGCAAGATCTTGCTAGATATGGGGGAAATAAAACATGTACTAACCTATCATACCACTGAGTATCTGAGGAGGGTTTGTTTGTTTGTTTGTTTTTGTAAAAAAAAAAAAAATCAGGGCCAAGAGGCACATTTAGTAGAAGGAAAAATCTTTCCATTATTTTCTTCTAATTCAGCATACTTCTGTCTTCTCTACCAGGAGAAGTAACAGTACTTCTGTTTTCACTTCTTTACCATATCCTTGTTGTTACTTGGTCCACGAACACTCTTAGAAATATATGTGATGCCTAGGGCTGGCATGTTGGTGTCCTTCAGTCTAACTTTTTCTGTGTAAGTTTGTGTGTGTGTGTGTGAATGTAATTAAAAAAAACCTCAAACAGGAAACCATAATCATCTACGACGGCAGGTATCAAAGAGATATACCAGATAGGTGCCATGAAGATTATTTAAACTCTGATATCTGTCTTGAGCTGGGCAAGGCATTTGAAAGAAAGTTCTCAATTCTGCCCATGAATTTTGCCATTCAATTTCTCTTTTATCTCTTCCCAAGGAATTGCTCAAAAGAAATAGAAGAGAATTGCTCCCGTGTCATTAAAATATTTTCTTTCCAGGTTCCACTTTTTATTAGCAAACGTTATATTTTCCTTCTGGGCCTTTGTTTGCAAACAAAGCTTGCTCTGTTTTGCATGATGTCAATCCCTATTTGTCTGACAATAAGAACTGTATCCCACAGCCTGGAATAGACACCTAGAATGAAGGAGAAATGTTCTGACAGTGAGAACAAGCAATCAATGGAACAGCTTATCTCCAGAAGTTGTGGATGTTCCAACACTGGAAGTTTTTAAGAAAAGATTGGGCAACCATTTGTCCAATGGTAGAAGACCCTAAACCATGGTAGGAGACCTCCAAGGTCCCTTTCAACCCTCTCATCTTTTCATCTCATCTTTTCATCTTTCCTACTACCTTCTTCTATTGGTATCTTATGATTTATGATCTATGACTTATCACTTTGTTGTTTGTATGTACACTGAGAGCTTATGCACTGGAGACAAATTCACACTTGGCCAATAAAGATTCGATTCTATTCTGTTCTGTTCTGTTCCGTTCCGTTCCATTCCATTCTTCTATGTTCTAAGACATGATGTCATTATTAAAGGAAAACTCTGTATTCCTATACACAGCTTTTATGCCCTTTTTATCTCTTTTATAGTTTTAAGAGTTTTTTTTTAATATTAATAATATTTATTTGCATATTAATATTAATATGTATACATTGTTTTAACTTTCCTGTATGCCACCCAGAGTCACATGATTGTAGGATGGGCAGCTATATAACTTACAACGACTAAAGAAATCAATCCACTGATGTCATGTGACACAGAACTATGGCTCTCTGCTCAGAAACACTCCTATTTATTTGTTTGTTTGTTGAGCCTTGTCAAGCTAATTTGACTAGAAAGGAGATGTTTAATCTACTGGGTTACTTGAGAACTCAATAAAGTTGGTCAAGCTTGGGAACAGTTTTCTTTCTTTGGAAGAAGACCAAACTCAAAACTCTTATTGTATTCGTTTTGCAAAATGTTTATACATTTTCAGTCTGACTGCTTCTAAATGATGCATCTTATTAGTGATATTCAGACCTACTCCTGCTTTAGTGTTTCCGATGCTAAATGTCAGCGTATTTCCCATTGAGGATTCAGTTTCAGACTGGGGAATTAGTTGTGCAGTCCCAGGAATGAACGTTCACCTCAAATCTAACATTAGGTGGCCTTCCACAGGGACAGTGTTTTATAGCAGGTGTACTTGTTAAATACAAATTACAATAAAAAGACAAAATTGCACTAATAATTAGCATAGAAGTCTGTTAGTAGTTTGAATAGGATTGCAGAATCTTATTAGTAAAGGTGTGAGCGTTAATCAGATTAGCCAACCAAGCTTTAGTTGATAATTGAATAAAGCTAATCAATTTTGTTTAGTTGATTGATTAAGAAAGTTAAAACGAGAAGGCATATCTGATTATTTTTTAGCTTATTCTGGCTCTCCTGTCTTTGACAATAAAGGGGAAATGCGAACACCCGTCTTTGTTTCAATCAGTGTGTATCATCTTTCTCTCTTTTGCCGAGTCCCATTGGCATCTCAGCTAGACAGTTAATATCCTGTGGTTTTAGCAACATCAACATTTAAATGAAATTGATTAATCAATTAAAGGTGAATGAGCAATCAATCAAAAAAAATTAATAGACTGTTCCCCGTTATTAGTATCCCTTTGACTAGCAGTTATTAGCTGGGAGATTTTTTGTTGTTGTTGTTTTTCCTCTTTTCTATGGTGGCGCATTTTTAGTGAAACAATTTTGCTCCATTTCTCTGCCTTATGTTCACCGAGGAATGGACCTTTTTATCACAAATTGCTCTGGTGCGGATGCATGTATTGTATATAAACACTCGTACATTTGGGGCATGGAATTGCTCACTTCACATAGCATCTTGCTTTGCTTTTCCAGAGATCAAGGCAGCTAAATTAAGCATCCAGTTCTGTTGATGTAAATGTTAATCTGTAAGGTCCTCCAACTCATTTCTCTGCCCTCAGTGAATTCGGCATCCTTTATGTAGGCAGATCATAGATTCTTCCTTGCGGGGTGATGTGGCTTTTGTTTCATCTCGACTTTGAATAATACATTTGATTGCTACCACGAATGTTGTGTGTTTGCACCCACCTCAGAGAGGCGCCTAATTAACAGGGAGGGTAATGAGGCCCTTTCTGTCTTCTTAAACAATCCTATACATGGCAGTTTCTTTTATCCTTTCCCCCCCCCAAAAAAAATTGGTTTGTTCCCCTGACCCCTTTGCTGCTCTTGTGTTATATGTTTACCCATGTAATGGCTTAGCAAAGCTGCTAATTTTCTGTAGCACTTCCTTTCTGCTTGTAATTAATGCATCCAGCGCTGAACCAATTCTTTAGTTCTCAGATGTTGAATGGAGGATTTTTCCTCCCAGTAATTATGTGGTTTGGCTTCCTTTTTCGGATATTTGCATTGACCTGCAAGGATTCCAAGCTTGTGTTGGCTTTTTTTTTCTTATTGTACAGTAACAGCGTGCTGCTAAGCATATAGAAATAAGACAGTGCAGATCTGAATTGGGGTGGGATATGTAATCCTGACATAATGTAAAATGTATTTATTATTTTGTGGAGAAGAGGCTCTTATTAACATTTGGGAAAAGGAAGTACATCCTGTTCTATTGCCATCAGGAATTAAATGGGTAGCAACAAAACATCTGAATATCAGCTTCCAAAATTATTCAATGTAATGGTCTCTTTAGCCTCCCTTCAAAGATTCTCTGTATCAATGAGAAACTAGGGTTTCCAAAATTAAAAATCTATTTCTGATCATTGACAAAAAGATAGTGATTGAATTTGGCAATCTCTTCTCTGAAGGGATGGAATTAACATAATTCCTATGAAAGAACAATTTGCTTTCTGATCTTGTAAGCCAGGTCCCAACAAGGGCAGTGACATTTTTGGGGGGCACACTACCCATTTAAAGTGCCAGAATCAATCAATCAATCAATCTGCCATATTTTATTTAGAAATTTTAGAAATTTCTAGTAATGCATAACCCCTCCCCAACCCAAAATGGTAACTATGCTGCATTTCTGAAAAAGTAGAATAGACTTTCCTTGAAGAACATCTGAATGAGTTTGGAATGTCATTTTAGATATATGATAAATTGTCACATGTTTGCTGTGCAGACAATTCTGAGACATTTTGACAGATTTATTGAACTGTTTATGTTCCTTGGGATTTTTGTCAGACTTTTTGCTTTAAGGAAGTATTTCCAAATGTGTTTTTTTTTGGGGGGGGGGGAATTTCACTTATAGTTTGCACAGAATTATGCTTGAAGTCCCACGCTTAAGATTTCCTTAGCAGTTCTCACCATTTCTGGATGAGGGGGGACATGATAGCAGTGTTCCAATATCTCAGGGGCTGCCCCAAAGAAGAGGGAGTCAAGCTATTCTCCAAGGCGCCTGAAGGCAGGACAAGAAGCAACGGATGGAAACTAATCAAGAAGAGAAGCAACCTAGAACTAAGGAGAAACTTCCTGACAGTTAGAACAATTAACCAGTGGAACAACCTGCCTCCAGAAGCGGTGAACACTGGAAGTTTTTAAGAAGAGACTGGACAGCCATTTGCCCGAAATGGTATAAGGTTTCCTGCCTGAGCAGGGGGTTGGACTAGATGACTTCCAAGGTCCCTTCCAACTTTATTATTATTATCATGTACTAAAAGAGGAACCTATATTTACCAAAACTGCTCATTTTGAACAATATTTCGATGATAATTGAGCAGTCTTTTAAATTACAATGATACAAAATACCAAACCCTCTGCGGTACGAAAGAAAGGATAATAGCAAACTATTTAGTAACCAGCAACTAATTCCTAAACACTGAATGGCTTTCGTACGCGGGTCTAGGAATTTATTAGACAAACCGGCAAGAATTTGGTGAAATTCTAAAACAAAGTTTAAAACGTTGCGGCATGGGTCTACGTATTCGTTTAAAACATCAGACTCAAAATTTAAGCCATAATGAGTAAGCTGATCAGTAGTGATCAATACTGGGGCAAAAAAAAAAAAAAAGAATAGTTTTTTTCTTTCTTTCTTTCTAGGTTTGGTCTGGAATAGTAATGATACAATTGCCTAAATCAATATCTCTCTTGTCGGCTGTCTGATGTTTGAAATCAGGCAGCTCTTGAGGAATAGTGAATTATTTATTATTTGTATCTTCCCCCCCACCCCACCCTTAGCTTTCTGATGAGTTCTCCCCTTACTCCCCCAACTTAATAAAATGTCTCTCTCTGTTTCTGCATGCCCGTTTTATGTGGCCCGATCAGAGTGGCTTCTGCTTTGATAAATACCAGTAATTGGGTGCCTTGCACAAGTCACAAGAAAGGATGGATTCAGTTACATCTGGAACCTTCCCTCGCTTCCCCCTCCGCTTATATTGATCTCTTTCCTTTCATATGGAGAACCTTTCTTCCCTGTCTGCAATGCTGAGGGTCCTCTCCTTTAACAACCACACCAACAATCCGCATAAGGAATGGCTCCCTGTTGGCGTAGGAGTGTGGACTTTGACACCCGGGGCATCTTTATACTGAAGAAGAAGAAGAAAAAGTGGGGCAGAGAGAGGTTGACTGCTTCAGATCAGTTCTGCCTCAAAAAAGAAGTTTGTAAAATGAAGGCGGCGTGGGGTGGGGTAAGGCTGAGAGAGAGAAAATACGCCTGTTGTATTCCAGACCAATGTCAGGTCCTTGAACTTAAAAAACGGAAAACAAAACGCAAAACCATTCTCTGTCTGTCAGTTTCTTCCAAGCAGGGCAATGAAACGGAAAGAGAGTAGCCAATTAAGCCTTCCCTCCCACCCCCATTAATTGTTTTAAATGTAAATGAGATTTGGGTGGAAAGAGTCCCTTTTGTAAGGTCAAATTTGTCTCCCTGGCCTGGTCTTTTTCATGATGCAAGATAAGTTTGGATGCTGGTAAGAGAGGAGTCCATGTTGGTACAGGTTTTGATGGCAGAAGAAAAAAAAAACTCAGTTTCCCTTTTTAGCGTAATTTTTTTGCTGAAGTCTGCAGATTAGTAGGCAGAGGGGTTCATCCCTGTTTCCACTCAGATGCAATTTCCTATGTAGGAGAATAAATACTTTTCTATCTAGCACATCATCCCAGTCCCTGGGATTATAAACCCACCGACCACCAACAAGGTCTGCACTGTGCCAAAGGCAGACATTCATTTGATTGGGTCCAAAATGAATATTCAGCCAGTGCTGACCATCCAAATTGAGCTATTAAAGGGTCGTTTTCCATATCCACTGGGAACTTTCTTTTTTTTTTCCAGAGGGAGGGGGTTGTTGACACAAAATATCTCCAAGAGTGGGCGCTTCTCATGTTGAGAATTGTTAACCTTTTATGAGAAACCTCAGAGTCCAATTTAAGGTGGATATGTTTCTGTGAAGGAATCCCATTGAGGTGCCAGCATTCCCCCTCGTCCCCCCCCAAAAAAAAAGCTAAGCAGAATTGGATTTCATTAATACTTGGACAAAACACCACCAGGAATTCAGAGTTGTGACTAGGGAGCAAAACCAAAGAAGAAAGCGAAGGCAAAGACACTTTCAACCTTGTTAACGATTTTGTTGTTAGTTGCGAAGTCGTGTCCGACCCATCGCGACCCCATGGACAACGTTCCTCCAGGCCTTCCTGTCCTCTACCATCTTCTGGAGTCCATTTAAGCTCCTGCCTACTGCTTCAGTGACTCCATCCAGCCACCTCATTCTCTGTCATCCCCTTCTTCTCTTGCCCTCCATCTTTCCCAGCATCAGGCTCTTCTCCAGTGAGTCCTTCCTTCTCATTAGGTGGCCAAAGTACTTGAGTTTCAACTTCAGGATCTGGCCTTCTAAAGAGCAGTCAGGCTTGATCTCCTCTAGGACTGACTGGTTTGATCGCCTTGCAGTCCAGGGGACTCGCAGGAGTCTTCTCCAGCACCAGAGTTCAAAGGCCTCAATTCTTTTGCGCTCAGCCTTTCTTAGGGTCCAACTTTCACAGCCACACATTGCAACAGGGAAAACCATGGCCTTGACTATGCGCACTTCTGTTGGTAGGGTGATGCCTCTGCTTTTTAGTATGCTGTCTAAATTTGCCATAGCTTTGTTAACAATAAAAGTTCATAAATCAGGAGTTAAACATGAACTGAAGGAGGGGTGGGGACCACACATGCCTTCAAACCCAATTCCTCTCCCCCCACATCCATGCAATAAAGCTCTTTTGTCAGATATGTTAAGGACATTATCCACTGGTGGAAATAAAATGTAGCCCATACATCCAGAGGGACAAAATTAGAAAATATTAAGACACTTTGATACGTTCCCCCTTTTTATGTGGAAACAGTACAAAGTGAAAATTGGTCTAATTCACTTCTGAGCATTCTAAGTGTTCACAGCAATGAAAAGTAATATCTGAAGGATAGATTCCTTCTTGCACTGGACCTCTCTAGGCATGATCGAGACCAAATTCAACAGTGGAAAATTTTAAAAGGAAATAAATGTCTGCGGAGAGTCTCAGTCATCCAGGTCATGGTTGTCCCAAAGGTGAGGGATCCTTGGTGCTCTCTGAGCTTGCTTGTTTTCTTCCAGACGTTTCATTACCCAAACTAGGTAACATCATCAGTACATTGATGATGTTACCTAGTTTGGGTAATGAAACGTCCGGAAGAAAACAAGCAAGCTCAGAGAGCACCAAGAACCCTTCATTTCAATCCTCAACTACAAATATTCTCCTTCATTGTCCCAAAGGTCCTTTTTTCCCTAAAAGGCAACTGGACTTTGTTTTTTTGTGTGTGTTTTTTTTCCTTGAAGACATTTCGCTTCTCATCCAAGAAGCTTCTTCAGGTCTCAGTTCAGTTTATAAGGTGATGACTAAGCTGCGAGGAGGGTGTTTGATGGGGACGACCTGAGGTTGGTACTCATCTTTAGGTGCTGTGTCTGCAATAAGTAGAAAAGCTACTAGAGACGAAATGTGTCCCTATTTTCCGTGATGGCGGAAGTGCGCACCTGAGCACATTCCAGAGAATGGCATTCCACTAAAACAAAATTCATTTCAGACAAAGGTGAAGAAGAGCATCCAAAAAAACCTAGGGCAGATTTCCAAAATGCCACACAGAAGGTGTAGGATGTGTCTCCTTTTCCTCCCACACTTATAATAAAACCCATAATGTCTCTTTTTTCTATGTTTTCTCATTCTGTCTTAATCCTAAAGGTGTTTTAGAGACTTTTTGACGATAACTGCAGCAAGATTATTGTACGCCCAACAATGGCAGAACTAATAAAAGATCCACACTGGAGAAATGGATGGTGCAAATGACACAATTTGCAGAAATAGCAAAACTGACCCATTTGGTCAGAGAGAAAACAACAACAACAACAAAAGCTTTTCTGAAAGACTGGAAATCTTACATGGACTTTTTGCTGAAACAGGAAAGAAAGACACGGATGATATGACCAGCAGAGATATGATAGCAGTGCTCCAATATTTGAGGGGCTGCCACAAAGAAGAGGGGGTCAACCTATTTTCCAAAGCACCAGAAGGCAAGACAAGAAACAATGGATGGAAACTAGTCAAGGGGAGAAGCAACCTGGAACTCAGGAGAAACTTCCTAACAGTGAAAACAATTAACTAGTGGAACGACTTGCCTCCAGAAGTTGTGGGCGCTCCATCACTGGAGGCTTTTAAGAAGAGACTGGAGACCCACCTGTCTGAAATGGTGTAGGGTCTCCCACTTGAATGGGGGTTGGACTAGAAGACCTCCAAGGTTCCTTCCAACTCTGTTAGTCTATGTTCTAGATACAGGATCTGAAGATTCAGAAAGATGTGCATTAAATGAGGGGCTGAAGGGACTTTTTGTTTGTATTTATTTATTTGATTTCTATAGCCGCCCAGCTCAAAATCTTGCCAAAAATCTAGATCCTGCAATGACTGGGAGGCTTCCAGAAGTGTGAGATTCAGCATCCTGCAAAATCAGATGCCCCAAGTATGACTGGCCCTTCCCTTGTGAACATAGAACATAAAAGAATCGGATTTTAAGAGACCTTGGAGGTCTTCTGGTTGAACCCACTGCTCAAGCAGGAGACTCTCTACTGAGCAGATCACTTCAGGAATGAAGGCAAATAGATGCGTCCCAGGATGATGTTGCAGGATCTAATCTGAGTCAGTCACCAGGGCCAGAAGTTTAGTCTCCCGAGCTTTTGGACTTGTGCTGGAGCCCATCCTCAGGGAACGTCTTTCTCTACCAAAAGGTAGAGAGGACACATTCTGTAGAGATAAGTTCCCTAAGGATGGCCTCCAGAATG
Source organism: Azemiops feae (assembly GCA_023970755.1). Lineage (NCBI taxonomy): Eukaryota > Metazoa > Chordata > Lepidosauria > Squamata > Viperidae > Azemiops > Azemiops feae. The sequence goes on from JALGBA010002126.1 coordinate 69,428, forward strand.
AGTCCAAAAGCTTGGAAGGCAAGATCAAGTCAGGACTCAAGTTTTCATCCAATACCCTTGCCACCTGGGACGTCTGCTTTGTAGTGCCTAAGGCAGGCAGCTCTCCAAAAGCTCTCCATTGCTTTTCCAATGATGGCTATAGGTCCATCGTTCTGAGCAGGTTCTGAAGAACATCTTTTGAGGTGACTGTAGTATCTGCTTGAGCAAGCAAACCCAACAACCAGCTTTGAAAACACTGCCAGTAGGAAATGCATCTGTGTGCAGCTGGTTGGTAGGGGGTACTTTCGAGCATTCTGAGGAGGAGGACAGACAGACTGTGGTGGGTCCTCTTCTTTGCTTCAGATAGTAAGTCTGCTCTTGATCAAACAACTACATTTTCCATGGCTCTCAAGTTCTCTGTATGCCGTTATATCATATCTAGTCATGCAGCAAGCCAGTGACCCTAAGGTATCCCTTGATGTGCTAATGCTTGCTACAGTGGGAGTTTTACCTTAGTGCCTCCCATCAAAAGCCTTCTCTCTTAGTCTATTTTTACTCTCCAAGGGAGAAACCAGGAGGACTCCCAGTGGGGATCCACATGTCTTTCTACATGGTGCAGCTCTTTAGAGACAATTCCCCCAAAAAGTATTAGATTATAACGTCTGTCTGAAACCCTTTTGAAACGGATGCCTCTTTCCCCAGACTCTGATGACAGCTAGAGAGAGAGAAAGAAAGATGTGGCTGCTTTAAAAAGTTGCAAGTGGCCTGCTACATTTATGTTCATGAGCTGCATGAAGAACTTTATCGGAATCATTACTCAAATGTTGCACAGCCTTAATAATTTCTCTATACTACCCTGGAAAGCGTTCCTTCTAGGCATTGGGAGGTTGCAAGATCACGGACATTCACACCTAAAGCAGGAGATCCCAAAGATGTGAAGACCATGAGTTTGGAGATATAGGCTATATAGCAGAATAACAGAGGTGGAAGGGGCCTTGGAGGTCATCTAGTCCAACCCCCTGCTCAAGCAGGAGACTGTATACCAGTGGTGGCGAACCTATGGCACGCGTGCCAGAGGCGGCACTCGGAGCCCTCTCTGTGGGCACACATACCGTCGCCCCAGCCCCGCATCCTCCCACAGCCCCCTCACCAGCAGCCCCCCCCGGAGGAGAGCCGCCCCAGGCACGGCCCACGTGAAGCAGTGCAGCCAAGGACATGGTAGCCGGGCAGTGGGGACAAGACTCCACCCTTGTGGCCCGTCATGCACAGATGATGCTGCGGGGCACGGGCAGAGGGCTGGGCTACCTGGGTGATTTGTGGCAGGCCGTGGAGGTGGTGGGTGGCCCAGCGGGCAGGGCGGAGCGGGGACAGGGGGGCAGTTTTTGGACACTTGGTCTCTAAAAGGTTCACCATCACTGTCCCAGAGGGAGGCGGGGCCAGGCTGCTCCCCTCCGCTTCTCCACATGCGCCTGCACTCTCGCTCTCTCTCGGCTGTGGGGGGGCGCAAAATCGCTCTGATGGCATAGATCTGGGCAGCAGAGGCCACGCCCTCCCAGCGGGCCACGCCCACCCGGCACCCAGCGATACATAAGTGGGTTTTGGGTTGCAGTTTGGGCACTCGGTCTCTAAAAGGTTCGCCACCACTGCCCTATACTGTTTCAGACAAGTCGCTGTCCAGTTTCTTCTTAAAAGTCTCCAGTGATGGAGCATCCCCAACTTCTGAAGGCAAGCCACTCCACTGGTTAATTGTCCTCACTGTTAGGAAGTTTCTTCTTAGTTCTAGGTTGCTTGTCTCCTTGATTAGTTTCTATCAATTGCTTCTTGTCTTGCCTATTTAGTTCCCAGTTTGATCTTGTAGTTTGAGAGAAAGAGTATGATCCAGTTTGAAAACTCCAAAGAAAACACATAGGAGCAATTGTTGACAGCTTAATCTTTATCCACAAAGAGTCCTTCTCCAAACCAACAATCCAGATCAGAAGTTTTTTTAAAAAAAGTTGTGTTATTTGACCTATTCTGCCAGCAGTAGAAGTTCTAGTAGTTTTTGACTCCCCAGCGCACCTAGAAACAGTTCTGTAACACTCTCTCCTGCAAAACTAAAATAATATAAATAAATGTGAGAACCCTCATTAAATCTAATGGCTGAGGTTTCACTTCGAGCTTCCAGGAGCTCCACAGACAGGTGGAACATGGAAAATTTAGAAGGTTCACTTTAGAGGGTTCACAGAAAACAACTGACTACTCATGATTGGACAAAGGGTTGGACTAGAAGACCTCTCAGGTCCCTTCCAGTCCTATGAATCTATGATTCTTTGGAAGGAATTTCCAAGCAAATTTCCTTTCAGCAAAGAAAATAAGAACGGGTGGAAAGTCCAACTCTTTGTCCAGTCATGAGTAGTCCGTTGTTCTCTATGAATTTTCTAAAGTAGGTATGGGTAGAAAAGTAGGAAAAAAAAATAGAAAAGTCCTCCATCTGGCAAATCTTCACATCAGTGACCTTTCCCAAGTTGCATCAGAGTTCCAGTTTTCCTGGGGGAAAAACTGGATGTGAGAACACACTGCAAGTTCTAACACACAGTGCTTTTGTGATATAGCTGTATCTGATCCCTAATGCTGTGCATCTTCAAATCTTACTGCAGGTGAATTTTAACTTCTTTGTAGCGTGCTAATATTTCTGCATTGTCTTGATATAGGAATTTCACAGGAGTTCCCTCTTCCTTCATTTGGCTTCCTATCAAATCAGATTTGCATTTACCATTGTGCACTTGTTTTCTTTTTTTCAAGAGCTAAATGGATCTAGGCAATCTAGACCGAAAACACACACACACACACCACACAAAAAAACACTGTAGAAGAAGCAACCTAAGTAGCCTACAAGGTAAATTCCCAACAACTTTCTCAGTCATGTTATACTGTTGTTGCACATCGAGTCCTTGACCAGGCGGTAGTATCTATCAATCTCTGAATAGCTTCTCATTTCAGTAACCCTCAGTTAATCAAAGGCTGGAGATTATTAATGGTAATTTATGATCTTATTTAAGCCTGCTCGCATAGTAATTGGCACTGGTTTGGGGCTATCTCTTTAATTAAAATGTTCGTCTGTTGTTCAGCCACTTGGTTGTTTGGGAAGAGGATCATGCCCGGCTCACGTGACATCAGCTGGACTGTTTTTCCCTGATTAAGGAATTCAGGATTTGGTCCAAGAATCTGTAATTGGGAAGTTCGCTGCATGAGCAAATGAGTCTTGTATTTCTAACGGAGCCGTCAGCCTGCTTTCCAATCTGTCAGCTGGCATATTTTGAGGCTATTGGTACATTAGCAACACTCCCCCTTTCTTCATTAGACCTTGAATTCAGCTTTTCCACGTGCCAAATTTCCTCAGCAAGGACACAAACGGAATCCTTATTGTCTATTCTACATGTTTCCCATGGGTTCAAGAAACCTATCTGGGGAGCAAGTCATCAAGATCCATGGTTAGAACATACAAGAATGGAGTTGGAAGGGACCTTGGAGCTCTTCTAGTCCAACCTCCTGCCCATGGCTGTTGAGCCAGCCAGGTTGAAGCCCATTTGCCCAATCTCTTTTGGGATCAAAGGGTGGGAAATTTTGTTCTAGCAAAGCTTTTTTTTTTTTTTTTGGCAATGCTTGAAATAACTCAGACATTTTTACCAAGTTGGAAGAGACACGACTTCTTAAAACCAGTTCTCCTGTCCTACATCTGGTTAGGTCTTGTGGGAACAGAATCTTAGACTACACAATAGGCTTTTGGTCTGATCAATTCATGTTAGGATCGTATGTTGTCCATTTTTATCACTTTCACCCATTACAGTTATTGAACTTTTCCCCCATTGGGGGTGACATCCAGACGTAATTGGGGTAAGCTGCACAATTGCACATAGAGAATGGAACTTGTAGCTTAGGGTTGAACTGTGGGGTCCTTGGTGCTCTCTGAGCTTGGTGGTTTTCTTGCAGACATTTCATTACCAAACTAGGTAACATCATCAGCACTAGAAGGGAGGGAGATTTATATGCTGCCTGTCGGAACAAGCCACTTATAATTAAAAAGAGAGCAAACCTCTTCTAGCACTGTTGACCTTACCTAGTTAGGTAATGAAACGTCTGCAAGAAAACCACCAGGCTCAGAGACCACCACGGGCTTTACAGAATAGAACTCCTTCGAATTTCAACTAATTTTATCCACCTCTTTTAAATTTCTCTGAGTTGCTTTGTAATATCATCCGAATATTCCCAAGGTAGCAGAAATTCAGTCCACTTTCACTCACAACCCATTCAAATGGATTTTGTTCAAGGGACAATTTTCTGTTGCTGTAGCTTATTCCTCTCTAACAGTGGCAGAGGGTTCCCCCCCTTTTTTTTTTTTGCTGAACCACATGCAAAGTTCATTCAAGTAAGCCCATCATTGGATGGGTGATGCATCAGCAGCTAATCCATTGATTTGTACATTCTTTTTTTTCTTTGGGGGGGTGAGGGTGGGGAGTGAGGACTGGAGCCAATAATTTTCAGCTGGAAACCCAACTCTGCTGGAATTTCTTTCCTACATTCCAGGTCAGAGAGTCAGTGTTGGGACTGTGTATCTGTCTGAGTATCTGTTTTCACCCACTTCCATCACGATTCTACAGCTGGCTTCAGGAGACTCCACGCCTGTCAATCCTCTGTCCCTGGCATCGTGTAGCCTAAGATAGGAGCAGAAACCCGTCTAACCAGATTAGTGCTGCCCTGAATGCAAAGCTAACTTTGGTTGATAGAGGGGAAAATGTCAGAAACATCTTTGCTAAGAAACAGAGAATGCAATACCTGAAATTCTTCTCCTTCTCCCACTTCTCCTCCTTCTCCCTCCTTCTCCCTTTTCCTCCTTCTCTTTCTCCCTTCTCCTTCCTCTCCTTCTCCCTTCTTCCTTCTCCTCCTCCCCTCCCTTCCTCCTTTCTTTCTCCCTTCTCCTTCCTTCCTACTCCTTCCTCCTCCTCCTTTCTTTTCCTCCTTCTCTCTTCTTCTCCCTCCTCCCCCCTCCTCCCTTTCTTCCTCCTCCTTTCTTCTTTTCTTTTCCTTCTTTCTTCTTCTTCCTCCTCTCTCCTTCTCCCTTCTTCCTTCTCCTTCTTTTCTTTTCCTCCTTTCTTCTTCTTCCTCCTCCCCCCTTCTCCTCCCTCCTTCTCCCTTCTTCCTTCTCCTCCTTCTCCATTCTTCCTTTTCCTCCTTCTCCTTTCTTTCTTCTTCCTCTCCTTCTTCCTTCTCCTCCTCCCCTCCCTCCCTTTCTTTTTCTCCCTTCTCCTCTTCCTCCTCCTTTCTTCTTTTTTCTTTTCCTCCTTCTCCTTCCTCTCCTTCCTCCTCCTCCTCCTCCCTCTCTTGCTACTTCAAGTGTCAAGGGAGATACACAGTCCTGTTTCTTGCTCTTCCGGTGGCCTCAACCCTTGTTATTTGATGCCATTGAAGCATGTCTCTGAAGTTGTCTCTCCATGAAATGTGTTGGTTTTCTTATGTTTTCATTAAATATAACCCACATTTATGACAGCAAACCGATCCATTTTCCCCACAACAACAACCCAACGAGGTGGGTTTAAGCTGAGAGGGAGGGACTGACCCAAAGCCACCCGGTCAAAAACTTCCAGCTCATCAAGCTACATTTTCACCTCTCTACTGCTACTAAAAAAATTGGCAAGTCCGGAAGGATTTGACCGTGATGTTTGTTACTTATAAGCCAAGGTCTCATTCTTCTTGTAAGAGCAAGTGGTTTAAATGTTGAATTAGCACCAGGAGTTTCCAAGCCAGTCCACCCTTCAGCCAATGAAGCTCACCAGGTGGCTTGGGTTCTGTTCCTGTCCCTCAGCCCAGCCTACCTCCCAGGATTGTTGTTGACCTGGGGATAAATGGAGAGCTCTTCTTAGCCACTTTGAGCTCTTAAGAAGATACAGATGTGGGGACCAGTTAAACCAGAAGTCTTCCCCATCCCTTGCAGTATTTTCAGAACTCAGCAAAAATGCAACAAGAAAGAAATTTCCTACCTAGCAAATGCAGGTAATAAAACAACAATTTTTCATTCCTGGTTTACTGAAAGCTGAGCCTTATCCACACGAACGGAACCCAGCTTTGCTTTAAAATCCCATTATTCCCGTTCGCAGATTTGTTAAATTATGCACAGCTCAAGAAAACGGCGACCTTTTAATAAACTCAGTCGGGAAAGAGACCCCCCAGATTCGTCTGGTTTTCTTTGGCTTCCCTAGCCTAGACCAACCCACGGATCTGAAAGCGTGGTCCCTGCCGCAGGTGGATAAGTTTCAAGCTGGAATCCCACCGGTAAAGCTTGGGACCCCTCCTCTAAAAAAAGTTCTGCCTGGTTCCATTGCCTCGCTTGCAAGCTGGGGGTGGATAGCTGGCTGAGCAGCGAGTTGATGCCTCTCTTATCAATTAATCCATCAATCCGAATTTAACGTAAGGCTGAGTCCTCCCTCCCTCCCTCCCTGAGAATCCGGAGCTCTGCGTTTGGAGCCTACACACACACACACCCCAGCACCCCCAACTCCCATTGTCTCAGATTGTCTTGCCTATCGTGTAGGTGTCTCTGCCAAGCACCCACACAGGAAAAGCCAGCAAGTGAGGTGTGAAATATATTCATTGTTGAGTTCCGGGAGATGGAGGCGAGCAATTGGCAGTAATAATGCAAAAGGCAGCCGAACAGGAGGGGAAAGCCAAACGCGGGCGGCGGTTATTTGGGTCGCCCCCTTTCCCCCCCCCCCCCATTACAGGCTGCGGAAATAGGCAGCGATTTGATTAGGGCTTGTTGGGGGGTGGGGGGGCGAGGGAGGGGGTGGGGGCGGCTAGAATTGCTTTGCCGTGCGCTGACCCCTCCACGGGGTGGGTGGGTGGGAAATATCAAATGGCGAGTCGGCTCGAATAAAGTTTGGAACGGATTAACCGGACGGAGATTCGGAGATCTCTTGCAAAAAAAAAAGATGGGGCTGGCGGTGCTCGGATCTATTTGTACCTTAAGGCGAAAGGGGGGGGGGAGAGAAGAAGAAGAGGGGGGGGAAGGAATTTTTTATTTTTTTATTTTTTATTTTGGAAAGGATTGGCTGCGATGTATAGGAATGAGTCACCGCAGCCAATGGGGTTTTTTTCTCCACCTCTCCCGTAATCGCATCTCGGCTTCTCTCTGGCTCCCGTTTAAGAGGGGCGCTGCGATGAATAACACTGGGGAAACCTGTCTTTTGGATTGTTAATTTCCCATCTCGCCCCCCTTTCCACCACCCTCCCCTCCTCTCCCCCGCCACCGCGTTGGCACACATCCCCGAAGCTTTTGCCTTTAAAAAGAGAACGAGGAAGAGAGAAAGTGAGAAATAAAGGGGAGGGGAGAAAGAGAGAGAGAAGAGAGAGAGAGAGAGAAAAGAGGATCGTGGTTGGGGGGGGCTTGGGGTTTGTGAGAGCGACACTATTTTTGCCTTTTCCTTTATTTAGAATTTTTTTTTTTTTGGTTTTCAAACTGTGACTCGGAGCGCGCTCCTCGCTGCTAAGCCAATTGGGGGGGCTCTCCTGTCCATCCTGGCCAAGGACAGAAGGGGTGAGTGCGGGGCTTCCCTTTTTCTGGGGGGGGGAGGAGGGAGACAGAGAAGGGGAGGAAGGCCACCCCGAAGGGGAAGGGGGGGAGCAGAGGAGGGGAAGGCAGAAAGCCAAGCGGAGCCAGGTCGGTCGTCTTCCTAGTTAGCCTTTAACTCCCGCAACTCGGCTCCAGGCAGGGGGAGGGCGGGCGAAGAGGGGGGGGGGGTTGAGGGTGTCGCTCGCTGGAAAACGTGCCTGCGCGTGTGCACATGGGTGGGTGGGTGGGTGGGTGCCTGGCTGACGCCCAACCATCTCCGGGCTGAGGGAGAGGGGTCCCTTGGAAGTCGCCTTTGCCCCCCCGAGCTTTGCCAAGAAGGGGGGGTTAAGGAGAGGCGGAGAAGCAAGGGACCCCTTTGACACCCCCCCTTTCCCTTCCTCTCAATCTCAGTCCTGGATGGGGGGGTGTCTTGGCGAGGGGACGCGGCGTGGGTGAGCCGGCCGGACGTCCCACCACCACAGGGGCTGAGTGATGCTAGGGAGCGTGGAGGGGGAAATTCAGCCCAGGGACGTGGACTTCCACGCCGTCCTGCTCAGCCCACGGGGGGGGGGGTAAACGGGCTGCCTCCCCTCCCTCGATTCGTTGACCGGCTCATGGGTCCAGTTGGTAAAAGAGAAAGAGGGGGGGGATGGAAGGAGGTGGGGGGTGGAAGAGGGGTCGAGAGCATCTCTCCCCCCCCTCTTTCCCTGGGGATTACCAACAGCATTGCTTAATCGCGATTTCACAGCCACTTGGTCCTAGCGCATCCACCTTCAACGGACGTGGCTTTCTTGGGAGAGTCACTCTCTTCCAAAGAGACTTGAGAAAACAAAACAAAAAGACCCCGTGGCATCATTTATATATAAATCGAAAATGCATAGCTGGGGCGTTCGCACAGCGCGGCACGTCGTTGTAAACTTAACAGGCGGAGGAGGAAAAAAATAATAAAACGCCCTTGGTAGTTTGGGGTTAGGGACGCGCGCTGGAACGGCCGAGAGAGAGAGTTAAGGTCAAGATAAAATTCATCTCTTCGCTTTTGCTGCGAGCTTAGTAGGAAGAAGCTGAGCAAATGTTTAGGGCTGTGTCAAAGTCAGGAGGGACCGGAGTTAAAAAAAAAAAAAAAAATGCCTTCGTGCCCCCAGCCCCTCCCCCTTCCAAAGTTTGATGATGATGATGATGGTGGTGGTGGTGGTGGTGGTGGTGGTAGTGATAATTTCCTCTGGCGCTTTGTGGCCTGGCAATTTAAAATATGCACTCAGAACAAATGGACATGTTCCCAGTCTTTGAGCCCTGGTGTATAGGTGAGAGGCATCCCCAGGTAAATTATATCCGGCATCCGTTTGTCGTGTTTTTTTTTTCTAAAGGAACAACTGTTCTATAGCAAACTTGAGGCTTCTTTCTTTCTTTCTTTCTTTCTTTCTTTCTTTCTTTCTTTCTTTCTTTCTTTCTTTCTTTCTTTCTTTCTTTCTTTCTTTCTTTCTTTCTTTCTCTCTCTATTTCTTTCTTTCTTTCTCTATTTCTTTCTTTCTATTTCTTTCTCTCTATTTCTTTCTTTCTTCTCTCTCTATTTCTTTCTTTCTATTTCTTTCTTTCTCTATTTCTCTTTCTTTCTCTCTCTATTTCTTTCTTTCTCTCTATTTGTTTCTTTCTTTCTTTCTCTCTCTATTTCTTTCTTTCTTTCTCTCTCTCTCTATTTCTTTCTTTCTTTCTTTCTTTCTTTCTTTCTTTCTTTCTTTCTTTCTTTCTTTCTTTCTTTCTTTCTTTTCTTTCTTGGGGAAAAGAAACGCTATTGACATTGAATAGTATATAATTTTGAAGTCAGGTTCCCCCTCCGTTTGTTGGGACTGTTCGCTTGTAGACGCGAAGGGCTTTGCGAGGGAGAGAGAGAGGGGCGTACTTAATTGTTATTTCAATTAAGCCTTCCTGAGGATTTTTGTCTCCGGTCGTGAGGGTGACAGGAGTTCCAGATCCCCGCCTAAAACTATTCTTATTACTTTCCGGAAAACATTAGTGGCAATGCCGTTAGCCAGGCAGTCTTTTCCAGTCCCTGATTTGAAAATATATATATATATATATATCACTAGATGGTTTGAATATTTCTCCAGGGTTGTTTTTTTTTTTTTTTTAAGATTCTGGGCGCATTGTTAGAAAAGATTTTGTCATTGATTGATTGTAGAGCTGTGGCGGTGCTTCCTCACCCTGTTTCTCCCCACCTTTTGAAACCCCAACAGATATTAACGAAATAGCATTGTGATATCTGAGAATAACACCATGGTTTTTTCAGGCGAAATGGAACTTAACTGGGGGAGGGAGGGAGGGAGAGAGAGAGAGAGAGAGAGAGAGAGAGAGAGAGAGAGAGAGAACAGACCAACGATTTTGACATGTTTTTACTTAAAAAATTTGCTGTTAAGTGTGGAGGGTTTAATTGTCCTGCTACAAATGACAAAATATATTTCTGCAGAAAAAAAGCTTTTTTTCTCCCCCCTTGGATGGCAGCTTCTCTGTTCAGTGGGATCTTTTTTTATCTGTTCTTGTTCCAATAATCAGTGGTGGATGTATAGCAAAACGATACTATTGTGACAATTAGATGCCATAATTCAGACTGGAAATTTGCTTGCAGCTGAAAGGGCATTCTTTGATTTTAGCACAGTTAAAGAGTCATTTATTCTCGTTTTCTTTTCTTTTTTTTCCCTTCTCCCCCGTAGTAAAATATCCCCACAGAATTGCAGAATCTAATTATTTGCTGCCTTCTCTGTAACCGTTTTTTTTTTTTTTTTTAAACTGCGTCGTTTTTATGACTTCTGGAAGGAGAGATGAAACGATGCTCTGGTTTCACAAATTGGATTGTTGCTCGTCTCCCTTCCTCGTGTTGTGTCAGATTTATGAAATAATATGCATAATCTGGATTGAGGCTTCAAAGCTAATGCAGTGAGGGGGGAATTCAATTAGTTGGTCATCTGGAAAAAAATAAAAAATAAAAATGCAACTGAAATTGTTGTAGAAGCAAATCTTGAATTTCTTATTCAGGTTTTCCTGGCTTGAAATTTTCTAGCCAATTACGGGCTTGCCATTTTATCATTTTTTTCCCCCTTGTCATGTGAATGTCTAACCCACTTTTTTAAAAAAATCCAGTAAATAAAAGATTCCATAAAAATATATAGTCCGTTATATTTGTATGCTACAGCGAGGCATCAAAACACCCATTTAAGGGTTTATTTATAGAGTGATTTATATCTGTTTTTTTTAAAGATTTATTTAGACATATTTAATTAATTGAAATGTCACAAGGGGTGAGTCTATGATATACATAACACAGCCATTTTTAATTCTTTAGTCTTACATGATGCTTGCCAGTATGTAGGATGCAAATAATAAGAGCAGATGCGTAGAGATAGATCAATAGGTATCTATAGGTAGATAACGATACACAGAAACACACATGAAAGCTTTTGCTATTAGATTTACTGCTACATCTGTCAGGATGCCCAAGATGGGATCTTTTGCTAACTCCAGAACATTGTTTGATCTGCCTGATAAGGAAAGCTGAGCTTCAGTACTTCATTTTTGTCTTTTCCCATCTTTTTTTTTCTTTTCTTTTTTTGATGTTAGTGAATACACTTGGGATTTTAAAAGTGGAAGGATTCACAAAATGTTTATGTGGAAAGCTTGACCATTATTGCAAGGATACTTTCCAACTCTGCCTCAAGTCTCTGGAAACTCCCTATCATGTTGGTGTATTTTACTGGAGATGTAGATGACCTTCATAAGAAAAAACTGAGATAACGTTACCGTAGTTCATTTTTTTCTTTCCATGTCTGTCTCTTAAGTACAAAGGCATTCTTAATGATGCTGAAGCTGGTTGTTTTATTTTATCTTCCCCAATTAAAATCATAAAAATGAAGGCAGTTGAGGAAGAAACATGATGGACATGCCTCTTGACCACTTTATGTTCATCTTGAAAGACTTGGCTATGATGTTGACTACATCTGTTGTTGTTGTTGTTGTTGTTAGTTGCGAAGTCGTGTCCGACCCATCGCGACCCCATGGACAACGTTCCTCCAGGCCTTCCTGTCCTCTACTGACTACATCTAGCAGTGCATTAATAGGACACTTAGACTGCCCTCTTTTGCACAAATCAGATTCTTTCTACAGGCGGTCCTCGATTCGCGACCACAATTTGGCCCCCAAATTTCTATTCTTAAGTGAGACATCTGTTTAAAATTTTGCCCCCATTGTACGATCTTTCTTGCCCCCGGGGTGTTAAGCGACTCGTTGCAGTTGTTAAGTTAGTGACATAGTTGCTAAATGAATCTGGCTTCCCCGTTTGCTTGTCAGAAGGCCGCAAAAGTTGGTCCCGTGACCTTGGGACACCGCAAACCGTCATAAATATGAACCAGTTGCCAAGCGTCTGAATTTTGATCACGTGACCACGGGGATGCTGCAATGGTTGTCGGTGTGCAAAACACTCATAAGTCACTCTTTGCAATGTCGTCGTAAACAGTTCGCTAAACAAACTGTTGTGAGGTGAGGGCAATCTATAGTCTCCAACTTTCAGATCATGTCCAGGCCGGGGGTCTTCAAACTTGGCCCTTTTCTGACTTGTGGGCTTCAACTCCCAGAATTCCTCAGCCAGCATGCCTGGCTGAGGAATTCTGGGAGTTTGAAGTCCACAAGTCATAAAAGGGCCACGTTTGAAGACCCCTGATCTATGGTAAAAAGAGCAGCCAATAAATAAATAAATCTAATCTCCACAGGGATGAGTTCCAAAGGGAGGGAGCCACCACAGAGAGGGCCCTTCTTTGAAGACCCTGCCAGAAGTTCCTTCTTAGGAAAAAGGACTCTTGACATTCCCCTGCCTCCCTGCTCTGTGGGTCAGGTAGATCCGACTGGGAAGAGACGGTCCTTCAGACAATCTGGTCCCAAGACAACACTAGATATTAAAATATTATTACAGTACCAGAATCTTGCAAGTCTGAGTGTGCCTCTCCCTCCTGGCCTTTATCCTTAAGGCAAGGGTCTTCAAACTCGGCCCTTTTATGACTTGTGGACTTCAACTCCCAGAATTCCTCAGCCAACTCCCAGAATTCTGGGAGTTGAAGTCCACAAGTCGTAAAAGGGCCAAGTTTGAAGACCCCTGTCTTAAATCTAACAAACAAAATGGAGGCTGGCTGAGGAATTCTGGGAGTTGAAGTCCACAAGTCATAAAAGGGCCAAGTTTGAAGACCCCTGTCTTAAATCTAACACACAAAATGGAGGCTGGCTGAGGAATTCTGGGAGTTGAAGTCCACAAGTCATAAAAGGGCCAAGTTTGAAGACCCCTGTCTTAAATCTAACACACAAAATGGAGGCTGGCTGAGGAATTCTGGGAGTTGAAGTCCACAAGTCATAAAAGGGCCAAGTTTGAAGACCCCTGTTCCAGGCCTTCCTGGACATTGTATTCCTATCCTTTCAAATGAGTTCTGAAGTTCTCCAGCAGCTTCTGCTTCTAAATGTTAGTTATCCTATCAATTTTCTTCAGTTTGTGAGTAACCCTCAAAAGTAATCAGGGAAAAAAAAATACCCCACCTGCAAACATTAACAGTTATCCTGCAGGAAAACACTTGAAACCACCAGGCAGAATCCTAGCAACAACAGACTCACTTTGGATGATGGGGCAGTGAAGAAATTGCCAAACCCTAAGACAAGAGCTAGGCTTTTAATTAATGCAGAAAACTAACAAGTTTCTATAATGGGATCATTGAACTGAGGAGAAGTTTTGTAAATCGGGAGACATTGTGGAAAATGCCCTCTCAGGTCACCTAGTAAGACAATTTTTCCATACTGTTCAATCAATACAATTTATTATGGTCATTGACCAGTAATGAATGCAATTTCCAGACAGTTTTTTTTTTCCAGTGAAGCTTGAGTTGCTGCACAGGTGTCTTTATTTTCTTTTCTTTGAAAAAAAAACAAAAAACATAGCAATAGGAAGACTCAGCCCAGTAGACATTGAGCAGTTCCAATTGCATGAGAGTACATAGACAATAACATATATATATTTAACTCTTTGTTAGCAATCCAAATTTAACATATATATGTGTGTGTGTGTGTGTGTTTTATTAAAATTTATAATATAAAATACAAATGAAAACAAAGATGGAAAGGGAATGGGGAAAAGTGGAAGGGGTGCAAGATAAAGAAGAAAGAAAAAAAAGCAGTGATTTTTTTTCAGAGCAGTAGAATATAAAATACAGCTGCAAACTCAATGTTTTGCTTTGCATGTGTAGTAAGTACTAGCCCTTTCTATAACACCAGAGTTAATTCAACCACTTAAACCTAAACTCAAAGTTTCATTTCTTTCTGTTTTGCGCATAAAGTCCAGAAATGGTTTCCAAGTGGAAGCAAAACTGGATAAGTTCTTTTCTTTAATTAAAACAGGTCATTGGGCCATCTCCTCCAGCCACATCACTTTCTCCATCCATCCTTCTTCCATTGTGGGAATTGACAAAAAAGATCGTATATCTGATACTGTAACTTTTTAAAGTCAGGTGTAGAAATTCTAGGACAAACTTGAAGAGTTGATGTTGATTCAACCAGCGCCACTGTGACTTGATTCTAGAAAGGTGGAATCATAGGGATGGAAGGGACCTTGGAGGTCTTCTAGTCTAACCCTCTAGCCGAAGCAAGAGTTCTTATACCATCCCGGACAAACGGTTGTGCAGTCTTTTCTAAAATTAAATAAATCAATCTTTTTAGCCACGCTCTTCTCTTGCTATGAAAACAAGGGAGCACCTTGGTTTGAAGACTAATCTGGAAATTATGCCATTGTTTATATGGATGGTGGGAGGCCATAACCAAGTACAGGTAGTCCTTGAATTATGACAATGGAGCCCAAAATTTCTGTTGCTGAGTGAAACATTTGTTGAGTGAATTCTGCCCCATTTTACGACCATTCCTGCCACAGTTATTAAATGAATCACTGCAGTTGTTCAGTTAGTAACACGGTCGTTAAGCCAATCTGGCTTCCCCATTGACTTTGCTTGTCAGCTGGTCGCAAAAGGGGATCACGTGACCCCGGGATGCTGCGACCGTCATAAATACGAACCAGTTGCCAAACATCTGGATTTTGATCACGTGACCCTGGGGATGCTGCAGCGGTCGTAAGTGTGAAAAACGGTCATAAGTGACTTCTCAGTGACGTTGTAACTTTGAATGGTCACTAAATGAACTATTGTAAGTTGAGGACCACATCTGTTGGAATACCTGGAGGACTGATAAATTTCTGTTCCTTTCAGATAAATCAGGTGTCATCGTTTACATCCATATCTAAAATGGTGACCCCATTTTTTCCCCATAGTTTTTCCATAGTTGTTCAAAGTTATTGCACTGGAGAGAATATTTCTGCTTAAAATGCAGTCACATTCACGCAGGGAAAGGTCCAAATATATCGCTTCCACATTCTGAATGTAATTTAAAATCTCTCTACGGGGTAATGGTGCACTTTCAGAAAGCTGGATAATTAAAATTCGGAATTTAAGCATGGTTAAAGCACGCTACCACTAAGACCTCAATCCGTTGGCAGGTGAGCTGGCCCGATTCTGTTGAAATGTTTGGCTACTATTTGCCAATTATTTAATGAGCATTTCTTCTCTGGATCCATAATGAAGTTACCTCACAGTTTATGGTGATCGCTACTATCCTAGGTGGGTTCAGGGTAACCTTGCACTAAACCAGGGTCTATGAAAACTGAGGGATGGTAGCATTCCTGGAAACCTAGGGTCCTTGTGGGGGGGGGTTGTAATCAAAGAAATGTGTAGGGACCACATTTGGAAAACAACCTTGTGCTATACTTGACCTTTGTGTTCTTAAAGCACCCTAAACACTTCATAGGCATCATCATAGTGTCATAGGGCTGGAAGGGACCTTGGAGGTCTTCTAGTCTAATCCTCTGTCCAAGGCAGGAGACATATTGCATCCCGGACAAATGGTTGTCTAGTCTTGTCTTGAGAACCTCCAGCGATGGAGCAACCACAACTTCCGGAAGCAAGCTTTTCCACGGATTAATTGTTCTCACTGTCAGAGAATTTCCCCTTGTTTCCAGGTTGGATTTCTCTTTCTTAAGTTTCCACCCGTTACTTCTTGCCCTGCCCTCAGGTGCTTTGGAGAATAAGTCAACCTTCTCTTCCATGTGACAGCCCCTCAAGTACTGGAAGACAGCTATCATGCTACCCCTAGCCCTCCTCTTCATTAGGCTAAAACATACCTAATTCCCTTAACCATTCGTCATATGTCTGTGGAGATTCTCACTCATCCAAGTCATAGTTATGCCAAAGGTGCTTTTTTTTCAGGAGGCAACTGGACTTCCTTGTTTTTCTTTGAAGACGTTTCGCTTCTCATCCAAGAAGCTTCTTCAGCTCTGACAGGACGGTGGGGAATGGAAGGATTTATACTCCTTACAGACAGCTGGTCGTTTGCCTTCTTTTAGAGAGTCACGTTGATGCTACCTGGAGGCTTATCTGTGTCCTCAGGGTCACCTGAGTAGTGCAAATGGGTGGGGAGCCTTCTTGGAACTGCTGAAAGGACTCTCTAAAAGAAGGCAAATGATCAGCTGTCTGCAAGGAATATAAATCCTGCCGTTCCCCATCATCCAGTCAGAGCTGAAGAAGCTTCTTGGATGAGAAGCGAAACGTCTTCAAAGAAAAACAAGAGAGTCCAGTTGCCTTGTGAAAAAGCACCTTTGGGACTTTCATCATACGGTTTAGCCTCCAGGCACCTTATCATCTTTGTCCCAAAGGTGCTTTTTTTTTTTTGAAGAGGCAACTGGACTTTCTTTGTTTTCCTTGAAGATGTTTCACTTCTCATCCAAGAAGCTTCTTCAGTTCCAACTGAATGGTGGGAGAATGGAAGGATCTGCAAGGCATCTAAATCCTTCCATTCCCATCATTCAGTCAGAATTGAAGAAGCTTCTTGGATGAGAAGTGAAAATTCTTCAAGGAAAACAAAGACAGTCCAGTTGCCTCTTCCAAAAAAAAAAAAGCACCTTTGGAATAACCATGACCTGGATGACTGAGAATCTCCATGGACATCTTATCCTCTTTGTTGCTCTTCTCTGCACTTTTTCTAGGGTCTAGCCATCAGTCCTGGTTTACAAATCTTAAAGGCTTGTATTGTAAGGCAAAGCCAAGCAAACCATGATTTAGTGTGGTTAACCCAGTCTATCTGAGTGTAGACAGAAATGTTTCTCAATGATTTAGCTCAGGGGTAGGCAACCTTGGCTCTTTTATGACTCGTGGACTTCAACTCCCAGAATTCCTGAGCCAGCCATACTGAGGGGAAAGGGAGAGGTTTCCAAGCTGAGCCATGCTGGCTCAGGAATTCTGGGAGTTGAAGTCCACGAGTCATAAAAGAGCCAAGGTTGCCTACCCCTGACCTATACCATCTCAGACAAGTGACTGTCTAGCCCAGGGGTAGGCAACCTTGGCTCTTTTATGACTCGTGGACTTCAACTCCCAGAATTCCTGAGCCAGCATGGCTCAGCTTGGAAACCTCTCCCTTTCCCCTCAGCAGGGCTGGCTCAGGAATTCTGGGAGTCGAAGTCCACGAGTCATAAAAGAGCCAAGGTTGCCTACCCCTGACCTATACCATCTCAGACAAGTGACTGTCTAGCCCAGGGGTAGGCAACCTTGGCTCTTTTATGACTCGTGGACTTCAACTCCCAGAATTCCTGAGCCAGCAGGGCTCAGCATGGAAACCTCTCCCTTTCCCCTCAGCAGGGCTGGCTCAGGAATTCTGGGAGTCGAAGTCCACGAGTCATAAAAGAGACAAGGTTGCCTACCCCTGGTCTAGCCTGTCTTTTGTATTGCTACCAGAGCTGGACACATCATTCCAATATACTAATAAGAATAATTAAAGGAATGCATCTACCATAATGAGTCACACATCATATAAATCAGACTGGGAAAAAGTTGAAAACGTCCAGATATTGTTGAATCTCTCACCAGTGTTGGCTGGCTGGAAACACTGAAAGTGAAAATCCAGCCTCTGCTCCCCCCACCCAGAGGGTCAGATTTCCCTTCCCTTGCTATAAATCATTCTCAGTTTAAATTTTCCAGTTGCACAAGTTTCAATTCAACTTTGGCACAGGATTCCAAAGGCCTTTTTGCTCTGTTGCAATTCTGGATTCCCCTCCCGTGCATTGCAACATCTAGTTTTCCAGAGTGATGATGGCTGAGTTGAATTGAAATAAGTCTCTCGGTCCAATTTCAACAAACATTAAAAAAAAGTCTTATTTTTTTTAAAAAAATAGTTAATAATTAGAGTCACGCCTACAATTTATTACCAGAATTATCTTTTTTTTTTCTTTAGTATACACATGCAGGATACTTGGGGAAACCTAGTTTGCATTTTATGAGAGCTTAACTAATAAAACACCACATGGCCTAAACTCAGTTATTTCTTGAAATGTGCATTTCTTCAGACATCCCGGGACAGTCATCCGATTTCCAGGATCAAATACAAACTTATTAAACCTATATTTTAAAGGAGAATGTAGGCAACCTTGAGCGTACCAGGAAAAGAAAAATAACAGCACACACTGAGCTGGCAATCAAAATCCCATGCAAATGCATCTATGAGCAGAAAGATACATAGACATGCATGTCGCTTCATACACTCCTTTAAAACGTTTCGAAATAATAACTTGGAGAGTTTTAAGACTGAAGAGAAAGCATTAAGGGGAAAAGGAGAGAAAAAAGACTTATCCCTCATCACTAGAGTGCACATGGCAATTTGAAGAAGAAGTTCAAGAAAAAATTACCTGCTTAGGCTTAAATTTTCAAATTTGCTTCAGGGAAGAAGGAAGCGTGTAGGGATGTGTTTGAGGGATGTGTTCATTTCATATTTGAGAGCCAACTAACCTGTTGGGATGGAACAAACTTTTGCTTGGGGGAGGAGAGAAAAAAAAAAGGAATATTATCAAAAGCAAAACCACCTTGTCTATCTTTGGGCAGAGATTATTGGCAAGGCTGTTTTAAGCAGCCCCAGGATCTCTCCATATTTATGTTGCGTCCGGCCACACTTAGGAATTTCTGAAGCTTTTAAGGAAGCAATTACAGTCATGATCGCTCACAAATGGAGCCTTTTTTCTGCTTGACACTGATCCTATGATACTCTCCCCACTTAATCCTCCCTGGCAATTTGCTTATAGTAGCTGCTAACAGGAGGTGATTAGAGGAGACTTTTCTCATTGCCTTTCCCCCCCCCTCCCCCGTCTGTTGTAACTAGTGTGTTCCAGGCTCCAGAATCAAAGCTGTTTCCCTATTAACTTAACACCTCCTGATGCGCTCGCCCCACTTTGATCTAATAAAAGTGCTCGCTTTTAACATTATTTTAATGTTATCTGTTGGACCATTTGCAATGCCAGTATGAACGTTAACAAAGAGAAAGGAGAGAGAAGAGAGAGAGAGGGAGGGGAGAGTAAAAATGAATGCAAGGCAGTAATTTTGCAGCAGTTTGCAGTGTTGTGAGGTTGGGAAAGGGACACAGGGGAAATTCTTTTCACTTGAAATGCTCTACCCCACAAATGGAGTTCACCCAATACCACACGAAACCTATTATCCACTTTCCTCTGCTTAAAGCTGAGAATTTAACCTCAGCTGCCCATAAAAGAGGCAGCGGAGGAGAGGAGAGGCTTCTGAGAACTGTACTAAAGAGCTAAAAGCAAAGAGCTTATAATGGGGAAGTTTATGTAACCGAGGTTGAAAGGTGAAGGAAGTTAACTTTTTTTTTTTAAATGAGAATTTATAAACAACTTCAATGTTTTGTTGCCATTAAAAAAAATCACATTCAGTACACAGGTAATGCGCACACAGAAACACAGGCATATCCAAGCTGTTGAACATAGCTTTGTAACAGATGCTCTTCTTTGCAAAAATATGCCTGGGATACACCGTGCTAGTATGATGTAGTGGCTGTGACACTGGACTGGGAAGATCAGATTCAACCTCTTACTGGTCCCATGTTAAGGAAGTACTCTTAGACAGCTGGAGCTCAATCTTAGCATCCTAAAGAAGTTGGACTTTTTACTCCCAGAATTTCCCACCCAGCCAAGCCATGCTGGCTAGAGAATTCTGGGAGTTGAAGTCCATGCATCTTCAGGTTGCCAAGGCTGAGATACACTGGACCACTTTCCCCAACTTCTTCATCCTGATAAAGAGGCAAAGTTTCATGGAGTGATCTGTTGAACACTTTCAAGTAATTTTCTTGGTAGTAACATTGTAGTGGGATTCTTTGAGCCTGAAAATGGGAAGGGAGATAGATGGATAGATGGATAGGCTGACTCTGTAAAGTGCTTAGAGTGGGTTGTAAAGCACTATGAGGCAGTATAACTCAAAAACAGTAACCGTGAGAGGGACCTTGGAATCCTGGTGGACAATCAGTTGACTATGAGCCAGCAGTGTGCAGCAGCAGTCAAAAAAGCGAATATAATCCTTGGTTGTATAAACATAGGCATAGAATCAAATTCATGTGAACTATTAGTACCGCTTTATAAAGCCTTAGTAAGGCCACACTTGGGAATACTGCATCCAGTTTTGGTCACCACATTACAAAAAAGATGTTAAGACTTTGGAAAGAGTGCAAAGAAGAGCAACTAAGCTGATTAAGGGCCTGGAGACAAAAACATATGAAGAACAATTGCAGGATTTGGGTATGACCAGTCTAGAGAATAGAAGGACTAGGGGGGACATGATAGCAGTATTCCAGTATTTGAGAGGCTGCCACAAAGAAGAGGGGGTCAATTTATTCTCCAAAGCACCAGAAGGCAAGACAAGAAACAATGGATGGAAACTAATCAAGGAAAGAAGCAACCTGGAACTAAGGAGAAACTTCCTAACAGTGAGGACAATTAACCAGTGGAACAGCTTGCCTCCAGAAATTGTGGGTGCTCCATCACTGGAGATTTTTAAGAAGAGACTAGACAGTCACTTGTCTGAGATGGTAAAGGTTCTCCTGCTTGAGCAGGGGGCTGGACTAGAAGATCTCCAAGGTCATGTGGTTTGCTTCCAAGTTAGAACTGTAGAGTTAATGCAGCCCTTAGCAAGAAATATTGAGAAGGAGGAAGCCACTGGAATGGCGAGAGTGTAAAGAAAAAAAGGAAGTTTGCAAAACCCAGCAAGTAGTTTCAGCTCAGTCTTGCCACTGTATTACAAATACATTCCTTGTTTGCCGAAGGAAAAATAAACCCAGCATTCTCTAGTAAGTCATTGGTTGTATTCATGTAGAGAAGTGAAATAGGGCCCTTAGGATAAAACAGACACTTTCTGGCCAGGATGATTGAATGCTAGGTTGAATGCAAAGGTTTGTCTGACAGGGTGGGCCTGTCGCCAAACATGAAGGAGAATCAAGTCAGCCCTCTTGAAAAATGAACCTTCCGGGTGATTTTCTTTTCCTCCTGCTGTTTTACTTACTTTTTCCTTTATTCCTCCTCCTCCTCCTCCTCCTCCTCCTCCTCCTCCTCCTCCTCCTCCTCTGTTTTGTTCAGCAAGACAGTTGGAGTAACTTTCTGGCAAAATTTCAGGACTCTACAGACAAGGAATTCGTCAAAATCAAAAAATAGGGTTCACAAAATGCATCCAACCTGGTCAGTATAAGTCCTTGTGGTAGACATGATAATATGGGGTAGTTTTAACCACAATCAGGTGCGTTTCCCCCCCTCACACACACACACATTCTGTGACTTAGCATTTATGCAAACCCAATTCATTCGATTAGCTTTCATTTCACCATAGTGCCCCCCTCCCATGAACCCAGAGAGAGAGAGAGAGAGAGAGTGGCAAATGATGATGGAAACAGCAAACAACTTGAATGCTATTATCTGACCCAACAATCTGCAGTTTTTACCTGGTAAAGCATTCGATAAATAGGAGATCTGTGAGTTTCAAATGTATAGATTACAGAGTTTGTGTGAATCTTTGGCTTGGTGGATGGTTTGAAGGCAGTCGAATTTAATCTCTGAAGGGAATTGACCTTCTGGATAAAACTGACAATTAGAGTCCAACACGAGAGCCAGGTTGGCCTAGTGCAGGGGTAGGCAACCTTGCCTCTTTTATGACTCGTGGACTTCAACTCCCAGAATTCCTGAGCCAGCCATGCTGAGGGGAAAGGGAGAGGTTTCCAAGCTGAGCCATGCTGGCTCAGGAATTCTGGGAGTTGAAGTCCACCAGTCATAAAAGAGCCAAGGTTGCCTACCCCTGGCCTAGTGGTTAAGGCACCAGACCAGAAAGCAGGAGACTGTGAGTTCAAGTCCCGCCTTACCTATGAAAGCCAGCTGGGTGACTTTGGCCAATCACCAAGATTTTGTGAGTTCTAGTCCTGCCTCAGGCATGAAAATCAGCTAGGTGACTTTGGATCAGTCAATCTCTCTCTCAGCCCAACCCACATCACAGGGTTGTTATTGTTGTGGGGAAAATGAGAGGAGGAAGGTGTGATACAAACAAACCAATAAATGAGATTCCTTTTTTCCTTCAAATCAAGTAGATTCAGTTGGATGACTCTGAAAGCGAAGTTTGGTGTAGTGGTTGAGTTGCCAGGCTAGAGATCACAAGTTCTACTTCCACTCTTGGCAGAAAGCCAGCTGGGTGATCTTAGGCACAGTCACATTCTCTTAGCTGTAGGAAAGAGGCAATGGTAAACCACTTCCAATATCTTGCCAAGGAAACTTCAGGGACTTGTCTAGACCAGGAGTAGGCAACCTTGGCTCTTTTATGACTTGTGCATGTCAATACCCAGAATTCCTGAACCAGCCATGCTGGTTGGAGTTGAAGTCCACAAAGAGCCAAGGTTGCCTACCCCTGGTCTAGACAGTCACCAGGAGTAAAAATAATAATAATAATAATAATAATAATAATAATAATAATAATAATAATAATAATAATAATAATAATAATAATAATAATAATAATAATAATAATAATAATAATAATAAAGTTGGAAGGGACCTTGGAGGTCATCTAGTCCAACCCCCTGCTCAGGCAGGAAACCCTATACCATTTCGGACAAATGGCTGTCCAGTCTCTTCTTAAAAACTTCCAGTGTTGGAGCATTCACCGCTTCTGGAGGCAGGTTGTTCCACTGGTTAATTGTTCTAACTGTCAGTAAATGCTGATCTTCTTCCCTTCCCTCAGAATTGGTGAATATGTCAAAACTTTTCTATCCATCAAGTCCTGCATATCTCAGTAGACAATTTTACAGGTCACCAGTGCTCGGATTATTTTTATAAGCCGTTTTTTTCAAAATAAAAACATGGTCTCTTGTCTATAGCAACTGAATGCTTATACCCATGTAAACCAGTTTGGTATGAGGACAGCAGAAGCAAACTCTATTTTTATTCCTGTAATTATAGGGATCTTATGAATTCACTGACTGCATAAATTACAAAACTCTGCATGTGATTTCTTTCTTTAACAAAAAGGGACAGTTTCCCCCCCCCCAATTGATCAAGAATGGAGAAGCTCTGCACAATATGTAATTCCAGTATTTAGAAGGGGAAAATATTTAATGCTATCTTAAAGGGAAAGACTGCTCTGTGTGAGATTTAAAGTCTATATTCTAAAATGTCTTCGCTGCAGTACTTTTTTTTTTTTTTGCTATCTTCCTTATTTGCATCTTTGCTTCATTTTTTTTCCCCAATGAACCAATTCCTCAGACTTAAAGGAAGGTAAAGATATACAGTGGCAGCAACCACCTTAGGATGGTAGTAGAGATCATTGGGGGTATTGATGTATCACTGATGTATCTAATCTGGAGCTAAGGGACTCAAAAATATCTCTCTGATTTAAAACTTATGTTGTAACCAGTGAGTAGGGACAAAACTCTGTGATTCTTGATGTCTTTTCCTTTGGCCATTATCTGCAAAAAGCAAGAAAATTAAATGTGTCAGGAGGAAAATACATCTGTGAAAAGTAATTAAAAGTCAGAATGTTAGCACTGTGTAGAAATAACTATTTCAGTTAATTTTCTAAAGCCTTGGAAAATGCATGCGGTTGCAGTTTTTTATCCACTCAGGTTATACAGCCAGACAGATGGTTTCTCTAGGCTCCTGGCTTTACAAGCAAAAAAAGAGAGAAAGAGAAGAAAAAAGGAAAGAAAGGAAAGGAAAGGAAAGGAAAGGAAAGGGAGATAAGAAAAGAAAGAGAAAGAAAAAGAAAAAGAGAGAATGAAAGAAAAGAAAGAAAAAGAAAGAAAAAGAAAGAAAAAGAGAATGAAGGAAAAAGAAAGAAGAAAGAAAGAAAGAAAGAAAGAAAGAAAAAGAAAGAAAAAGAAAGAAAGAAAGAAAGAAAGAAAGAAAGAAAGAAAGAAAGAAAGAAAGAAAGAAAGAAAGAAAGAAAGAAAGAAAGAAAAGAGAATGAAAGAAAAGAAAGTGCGAGAGGAAAATTATTAATCAATCTTTTAAAATTCACTGTGTTAAGCATTTTTCAAATAGTATTTAAAAAGAACCAGAGTGATGCTTGTTGATGGTTTCTATTTTGTTCACTCCTCGCCATGCCAAAAGCGAAGATTCCTTGTACCGCAAACTAAAGGTCAACGTAAATTTGTTCAGATAATGGTGTATCTTGCTCAGATTTCAGAATTGCAAGGCATGTAAAGCTGCTTGCCAGAGACAGCTTCATCACTTGATTTTGACACATCTGGTTATCAGACACAAGCAGTACGACTGCTGAATGAAGCTATTTGTGACAAGGAGCAGAGATGTTGGGATAACTTGCAGGACATAGAACATCACTTAGAGCAGGAGTCTTCAAACTTGGCCCTTTTATGACTTGTGGACTTCAACTCCCAGAATTCCTCAAGCCAGGCATGCCTGGCTGAGAAATTCTGGGAGTTGAAGTCCACAAGTCATAAAAGGGCCAAGTTTGAAGACCCCTGACTTAGAGCATCAGCCTTGTCAGTGGGGCTAAGGACCACGAATGGAAACGGAGCCCGTCTAGTGGCTGATTTGATTATATTGTTGCTACCATGAGGGGTGGAGTGGGATTCTTAATGGTTTTATTATTATATGATGTTTTTTGGTTTTTTTTAATGTTGTAAGATGCCCAAAGCCACATATGTCTCAGTGGACGTATCTCCTTCCCTATAAATTCTCTCAGTAATTAAGATTTTAAGGCATGATTGGAAAGAGGGAGGGAGGGAGGGAGGGAGGAAGGAAAGGAAGGAAGGAAGGAAGGAAGGAAGGAAGGAAGGAAGGAAGGAAGGAAGGAAGGAAGGAAGGAAGGAAGGAAGGAAGGAAGGAAACCTTCAGGTAGTGCCTCCAGAGAATACCTGACTGCCACCTGCTCTAAGGAGCCAAGAGAACTTAGTGCTTCATCCAGCTTATCCATTCCCAGCTGTGAGTCTGATTGTGAAAACATTGTGCAAGGGGATGCAAACTCCTCTGACAAAGTGAAGTATCAGCAACACAGAACACCTACTGTTTTAACAAGGGGAGGTCCAAGCAGCAGGAGATTGGGTGTTGGGGTCTATTGTCTGCAAGTGATTAGCCTAGCTTTGGAAAGAGGAAGACAATTGCATAGCTTCAGCTGATTTATTTCTCAACCTGCCACTTTGCAAATGAAAAGCAGAGAGTCCAGTTGTTTGGGAACCTGGCTTAATCTCCAGTGAATCTTGGCTCAAATTAAGCCCAGCAGCCAAGAGGCACATCAGAAACGCCAGGGACACTGGGATGCTCTCCCCTAGAGGCAATGCTTCAGGCTGGACAGTTCCGGGATGTCAACCTGATGACCTGCGGAGCTTAAATATCCTTATTTTGGAACTATTATTTATTTGAATCTCTGTATATATTCTTCGCCTTTTCTCCAGTTTTCTCACAAAACTAAAGCAAAGCAAAGCAAACAAACTTAAACCACCAGTTCCATAATTCCATTTGGAGTTGGAATAAAATATTCTGGACCCCAAAACTCACCACTTTTCCCCTAGAAAGCATAAATGTGATATTAGAAATGGTCTACATTTGGATGGAGAGTTGGTGAACGTGGCCTTCAAGCCTTCTGTCATTCCACTTACAGACACCCATCCTGTGCACACAGCACCTTTAACTAGACCAGAGGTAGGCAACCTTGACTCTTTTATGACTTGTGGACTTCAACTCCCAGAATTCCTGAGCCAGCCATGCTGAGGGGAAAGAGAGAGGTTTCCAAGCTGAGCCATGCTGGCTCAGGAATTCTGGGAGTTGAAATCCACGAGTCATAAAAGAGCCAAGGTTGCCTACCCCTGAACTAGACCCAACAGATGGAGGTCCTAAGTGAATTCTCCTAAGGCAGGGGTCCCCAACCCCCAGTCCATGGACCAGTACCGGGCCACGGCATGCCAGCAACTGGTCCACACAAACAAGCAAAGCGCCATCCACGAGATGCAGGCAGCACACAAAACCACGCACCCTCCGGTCCGCGGAAAAACCTCTCTCTGCGGAACCTGTCCCTGGTGCCCAAAAGGTTGAGGACCTCTGCCCTAAGGGGAATGTAGTAAGAGCAATTTGTGGATCCTAAAAAAAATGGGTGATGTCAAGGAAAGGATTTTGAGTCTACAAGATAAGACCTTTTATTCTAGATGTATTGGAAGCATCTCAGTAGTCAGTGTTGGGAACATAATGCTGGAAATGATGAAGATGTTCGGAAGTCTTTAAATCAGGGTTGGCCAACCATGGCTATGGGTAGCAAGTTAATAGCTTGTGGAATGACAGGTCTTTGATGTGTGGTGCTGTTGTTCTCTGTGGCATACAGTATCTTTCATCGGTGTAGCCTGGTGTGCCACTTATAATCCTATTTGGATGTTTTAACTTCATTGGTTCATGCTCTGGCAATCTCAAGTTTAGAGAACTGCAGTGTGTTACAGATACTTTGAGATGATGGTTAGAACTTGGCATTTAGATGATTATATACTTGGCTTTAGTCCAAAGGCTAAGAAGCAATTTTTGATAGATCCTGCCTTTACTAGCTTCACACCATTTTAGGGTGCCAGCCCTTTCTGGATTGGCCACATGTATCTGAAGATGATCTCTTTTCCTATATATTTCTAGTTGGATGTTGGGATTAATTTTGGAGGCCAACGATAGAAAATCTGATAGTATATTAATTAGATGTTAATCTTTGCAATCATGTTTCCATTGCACATGCTTCAGGAAAAGAAGCATGTCCAGGATGCAATAAGGTCTCCTGCCTAGGGCAGGTGGTTTGATTAGAAGACCTCCAAGGTCCCTTCCAGTCCTAGGATA
This sequence comes from Azemiops feae, assembly GCA_023970755.1. Taxonomy (NCBI): domain Eukaryota; kingdom Metazoa; phylum Chordata; class Lepidosauria; order Squamata; family Viperidae; genus Azemiops; species Azemiops feae. The sequence continues at coordinate 96,232 of JALGBA010002126.1, forward strand.
CTATGATACATTCTCTTCTTGAAAACCTCCAGTGATGGAGCACCCACAACTTCTGGAGGCAAGCCATTCCACTGACTAATTGTTCCCACTGTCAGGAAATTTCTCCTTAGTTCTAGGTCGAATCTCTCTTTGGTAAGTTGAGCACCTGAAGGCAAGACAAGAAACAATGGATGGAAACTAATCAAGGAGAGAAGCAACCTCGAACTAAGGAGAAATTTCCTGACAGTGAGAACAATTAACCAGTGGAACATCTTGCCTCCAGAAGTTGTGGGTGCTCCATCACTGGAGGTCTTTAAGAAGAGATTGGACAACCATTTTTCTGAAATGGTATAGGGCAGGAGTAGGCAACCTTGGCTCTTTTATGACTCGTGGACTTCAACTCCCAGAATTCCTGAGCCAGCCATGCTGAGGGGAAAGGGAGAGGTTTCCAAGCTGAGCCATGCTGGCTCAGGAATTCTGGGAGTTGAAGTCCATGAGTCATAAAAGAGCCAAGGTTGCCTACCCCTGGTAGGGTTTCCTGCTTGAGCAGGGGGTTGGGCTAGAAGACCTCCAAGGTCCCTCCCAACTCTGTTATTCTGTTATTTTGTTTCTTCTTGTCCTGCCTTCAGGTGCTTTGGAGAATAGGTTGACTCCTTCCTCTTTGTGGCAACCCCTGAGATATTGGAAGACTGCTTATCATGCCATGCTATCAGGTTAAATTGATGGGAGACTGCATTTATTTGCTCTCTCCTATGCTGTAGTCACTGTGGTTTTATTTTGCTTTTAAAAAGGTAGAGAGAAAATTGTAGCATATGATGTGTGCGCATAGAGAATCTGCTTTAAATTATCCCTTACAGAGCGAGAATCTCGTCTTTAATATGCTTATGTCTCCTTGCTTTTTTTCAATATTCCCAGATTTTCAAGTGTACACTGAAATCTGCAAAGAAATGTAATTGTCTTATTTTATTCTCTCTCCCCCCCCCCCAACACACTCCTCTGCCACTGGTTTCTTGCATTGCTGCCTCAAAGGAGGATTGCATGTTGACTGTTCACAAATGTAGACCTTACATTCGTTCCCTACCTCTGCTGTTAGAAACACAATGAATATGCACAAAGTTCTCTCTCTAAAAGGTGTACATGCTCCTAGGAGTGCGATAATGATGGCTGAAATGGAGGCTTTGCTGAGTTGTAATTTTTATATATATATTTTACGAATTATGTAAAGGTGCGGGAAAGGACACCGCCACTGTGTTATTAATGTTAAGAAATGGTTGCTGCTTTTCGTGGCGTGTGTTTTTCTAATTAGATGAAAGCTACAGTCTTCCATTTCCATAATCAGCATGGGAACAGAAACTCAGCAAAAAGAAAAAAAGAAAAAAAGGAATCCATGTATTTGCCACCGCTTCTCAGTAACATAAAAATGGCTTTTCTAACATAAAGGCTGTAATTAGAATAAGTCAAACCAGTTGGCAACGATTAAAGCAAGGACAGGGTGATCTTCCTTCTGTATATTTTGTCTGGTGCTTACTTCTTACTACCAAGGTGTAAGCCTGATTCATTTGGATTGCTTGATGCGACAGTGATAATCTTTCCAAAGGCAAATGAACCCATCTTTGGAGAAAGCTACTGAAGTCCCCTTTCTTTTCTTTTCTTAAAATATATATATATATATATATTCTTCATTTGATGGGAAGGAAAACGTTGATGTGAATTCTGGGGGGGACGGGGACACAACAGCTGTACTGCTGGGGAATTCATTGTATTGCATTGTGATCCTCCATCTGAATTCTATCGTTTCTGCATCCGAACCCACCGCCACATTGATGGAGGCACTTTAGAGATCCCCGTGGAATAATTTGCCACATGTCATTGCGACAAGTTGATGCAAGTCTCATTGTGTTTAAAATTATAGTCCTGAGGTAGGGATTTTCTGCGTGTTACTTCTCTGACATCAGCTATTAAAAAGATCCAAGCGAATCTTGGCAGGTATATATTTAAAGAAGAAAAGAGATTATGTAAGGAAATCAGGAGGGTTTAATATTAATTAGGCTTCAAGGAAGACGGGTTATTCATTTGGTGGACCTTTCTTTGTATGGCTGGTTGCGCCATTCATGGACATCTCATTCTTATCTAATGGCTTTCTGTCTGCTAGGAATGCCTACTGTTCTGTGAGGATTGTCTGACTGTGTTCACACAACCTAACTAAGTTCCTGCTGGTGCATCAGTAGCTCATGACATAAGATGACATTTTGGGGGGTGGGGGAGACTAGGAAATGTTCCCTTCCCCTTTCCAATTGTTGCATTCTGTTTTTCCCTACTCTGAAGGAGAGGACACATGACTTATTTCGTGGGAGAGTCTCTGGCAGTACCTCTGCAAAGGACATCTTCAGCAACATCCCCAGTCCTAGCACAGTTAACGGAGTAACAGAGTTGGAAGGGATCTGGGAGGTCTTCTAGTCCAACCCCCTGCTTAAGCAGGAAACCCTATACCATTCCAGACAAGTGGCAGTCCAGTCTCTTCTTAAAAGCCTCCAGTGATGGAGCACCCACAACCTCTGAAGGAAAGCCGTTCCATTGATTGATTGTTCTCACTGTCAGGAAATTTGCCTTTTGGTGTTTTGGAGAATAGCTTGACTCCCTCTTCTTTGTAGTAGCCCCTGAGAGATCGGAAGACTGCTGTCATGTCCCCCCTAGTCCTTCTCTTCATTAAATTAGACATACCCAATTCCAGCAACCGTTCTTCATGTGTTTTAGCCTCCAGTTTCCTAATCATCTTTGTTGCTCTTTTCTGCACTCTTTCCAGAGTCTCAACATCTTTTTTTTTTTTAATATGGTGACCAAAACTGGATGCAGCATTCTAAGTGTGGTCTTACTAGGTTCCAAGGATTTATGTTTGTTTGAAAAAAAACACCCCAAATTGTGATTTTTGGTGTGTTGCATAAATCCATCTTTTCTGCTATGAAGACCATTGATTATAGCTAGAGAGGTATCCTAACTGAGTTTAAATATATCAAGCAATCCATGGTTTAGGATGTCATGTGTGTTCAGTCAACCTTTTATTACCAGTTTCTGATCATAGAGTGACCATACAGTGTTACTAACTTGATCTTATATGCTGAAATGCCCCTTGGTTAGGCCTTTTGAACCTTGTATCTGCTTTTGGACTCCAACTGGGTTCATATGTCAGGTTACTAACTGGGTCCACACAAGAAAAGATGTCTACAGTCACTTGCAAACCGCAATGATTGAAGTTACACAACATGCAAAGTCCAAACTAAAGAAGCCTCATTATGGCTTAGCGCAAGGGTCTTTAAGCTATGCTGGCTGAGGAATTCTGGGAGTTGAAGTCCACAAGTCATAAAAGGGCCAAGTTTGAAGACCCCTGGCTTAGCGTATAGTGTGTTCCTAGAAACACAGAATGCAATAATTATTATTAGGAGTGATGTTGTACAATTCTCTCTCTCGCTCTCTCTCTCTCTTTCTCTCTCTCTCTCTCTCTCTCTTTCTCTTTCTCTCTATCCACCAGGCTGGTAGATTATGGGAATGCCATGATTGCAGTTTAACTGGATTGTGTACACGTGTGAGACTGTACCTCTTTATTGAATCTAATGTGTATGCTTGATTATTGCTTTTATTCTGATCCTGCTGTGAATAACTGGCCAGTAATTGGGTTGTGTATTCAACAATCTTCCTAGATGATCACATCTGCTTATGCTTAGTCATCAGATTGGTGCCCTGCCCCTTGTGTAGCATGCATGCATTTAGTCATAGCAAATGTAATCATCCCTAATGGATTGCCTTACCGAATTTTAAAGCATCCCATTAAACCTTCTCTAATGTGCTACAGCAAGATTTTGAGAGGATTTCTGTGTCATCTTTATTTTCCCTTTCTCATTCACATTCAGAGGTGTCACTAACTGAATAGCTGTGGCCCTCATGGGCCAGACCCTCTCTCGGTTTTGACACAGTGCCAACTCAGCCCAGCAAAGTGTGAAGTGCTATCAGTGAAAAAGAAAGCCATTTTAGAAGGACTCTGCAGAACTCCTTCTTGTTAAGAATCCTCACTGGAAGTGAGACTTGTGCTGTAGGACAGCGGCCCTCAACCTTTTGGGCACCAGGGACCGGTTCTGTGGAGAGAGGTTTTCCCACGGACCGGAGGGGGTATAGTTTCGTGTGCTTCCTGCATCTCACGGATGGAGCTTGGCTTGTTTGCGTGGACTGATTCCTGGCATGCCGCAGATTGGTGCTGGCCCACGGATTGGGTTGGGGACAACTGCTGTAGGAGATAACCAAGCTGAGCCCGAGGGCGGGGTCAAATGCATCATCAGTTTGGCATCGCTACGCCCCATAAGAAACCTAAGTGCAGCACCCCTTGAAGTCTGTTATCTGTCACCAGTTCGCCTTGATGGTTAGTAATTCAGATTCTTGTGTACAGGTAGCATGAAATAAACTTGTGGTACTTTTGAACTCTATCCTGGCTACTGACTTCTAGTATCTGACATGTACAGCCTTAGCAACATTTAAATGAAATTGTCCATAGCATACTCTTTGTTTATTTGTATTTATGCCACCCATCTTCCCTTTATGGTGGCTCTGGACAGCTTATGGTTTATGGTTTGTTTACAGCAGGCTGAATAAAGCATGACTGAATAAGGCTTCATGCATCCTGTTAAACCAAGAAAACCTTTTTTTTGACAAGCCACAATAGTTGGGTTCCAAAAAAATCCAAATCTAACCAAACTATTTTATGATATCATGTATGATCCAGGTTTGGACTCATGGGGTGAATCCTATGGACTTTTAAGGAACACCAGGCCAAGGGTTTTGCAGAGGGAACACTGGTTTCCTACTAGGGAAATGCAAAGACTTCTGAATGTGAGCAGGTCCCTTAAATCACTGAACTAGATGGGCCTCCTGAGTCCATCCTGAAGTCCTCTCCAGGTTGACTTTGCGTGAGTATGCATATATCATCAGTTGGCCTTGATGGTTGAGCAGAAGGTTGTCTTTTCTGTCTTCCTACTTCATTGTCCTCAGTGTTCCTGTTGCATATTTTTACCATCACAAGTAGAACTTAATTCTTTTAATCTTTATGAAGAAACAATTAATCTACCCCTTGCTCCCTGCAACCTCTTAACATTCCACAGATGATGTTGTGTTTGGTTTCTAATAGGTTTTATTTGACATGCATGTGGAAGAGCCTAATGCTTTCTTTTTTTTAACGCTTTTGGAAGAGAAAGAACTTAAATAAGACTCCAAAATACCTGCTTGAAAAAAACATCAGGGTGGCGGTATAAGTGGGGAGGTAGCATTAAGAAAAGCCGGCTTGGTTATATTTTCAACATTTTGGTTTACAATGTTAGTGTGTTAAGCTTAACTCCTGATAAGATTTAATTAGAATTAAAGCTGCCATTTGCATACTTAATGTTGCTCCATTGTTTTCCTTTATGAATTATCTTTTATGTTCCTACATTCTTCATAAATGATCTGTGTTCCGGATATTTGCTTAAATACTGCTTTGTGGCAAGGAGATTAGGAGCTTCAGAGTTGTTTTTCTTCAAATAAGTACAAAAGAAAGAAGAACGTGTTCTTCATATTATGAATACTGTAAGTTGTAGTTTTGTGGTGTTTAAATTAAATATTCTTAATGGTTGACCTGCCTCTGTATGTGTGGGTCTACATATGTAGGGGTGGAACAAGTAGATCAGTAGAACTTTATATTTCTCTGCCTTTATAATCTTGAGATAGTGTTAACCTCCAGTTAAAATCTATTTTGATGTACTTGGAGTTTCTTGGAGTACTGAAAAATTGGAAGAGGTTGTACCAATAAAGTTAAATGAGTGGAAAGCCAAATTAAAAGTGTATCTATCACAAAAGCCAGTCTCTAATATCATATTATATGATGAATGATTGAGGGATCTAGGTATGTCTAGTAGTCTAACAAAGAGAAGGATCAGGGGTGATATGCTACTGGTAGTAGTCTTCTAGTTCTTGAGAAGCTGTCACAGAGAAGAGGGGATTGAGCTCTTCTACAAAGCACCTGAGGGTAGGACAAGAAGTAATGAGTGGAAGATCATTAAAGAGACATTCAACCTAGAATTAAGGAGCAATTTCCTGACAATAAGACTAAGCTTGCCTCTGAAAGTTATGGGTGTTCCATCACTGGAATTTTTCAAGAAGAGATGGGACAGCCATTTCTCCAGAGTAATATAGGATCTACTTCTTGAGCCAGAGATTGGCTAGAAGACCTCCACGATCTCTCCCACCCCTCTTTTTTATGGTCTATATTTTATTTTGAAGAATGCCTCTGGATCTCACATTGGCCTCATATATATATATGTAGGTCTTTGGTAATTCGGGTTTTCTCCCGCGTAAAATTGGAAGTGTCTTGGCGACGTTTCGACGAAGTCTCATTCGTCATCTTCAGGCTGGTGTCTCTTCGGCCTCGTGCTCATTGCTCCTAGAATGAGACTTCGTCGAAACGTCGCCAAGACACTTCCAATTTTACGCGGGAGAAAACCCGAATTACCAAAGACCTACATACAAACACCCGTGAAAACCTCAGAAAACATATATATATATATATATATATATATATATATACTAAAATAAAAATGGTGGATGTCTTCAATCCACTTTGGAGTAAAAGAACTGTGTGTAGCAACCCTATCCGTTTCACGATGATTGGTCATGGGTGTCATTTTACGAACAGGCAAACAGAGAGCATTGTTTTAAAAAAATCCAAAGCTGATTTCAAATTCCCGATACCTGTATTGGCTCAAAATCTTTTCTCCCCTTAAAAATAAAGGAGATGTTTCTGAGTTGACCTTGAATCTTGGGCACAACCAGGAGTTCTCTTGGAAAAGTACGTAAATGGTATCATCGTTTTGCCTTTTCCAACATGTTCCTTCTAATTTTAGCCTACAATCCTGGACTCATCTGGTAAGCTAACGGCTCTGATATTGCTTAGCTTTTTAAGTTCAGCCAAGGTTGGCTAGATGTTTCCACCTAGGGGCATTCCTTATCTGAGAAGACTACGTGTTCCATCGACGTGCATTTCTATTCTCCCCAGTTCTACAGTTTGGAGTTGTGTGAAGGAGAATGCAGTGCTAGGATTAAGAACTAGAGTTTATTTGGGGCCATAGGACTCCTCCCAGATTCTTCCCTTAGAACTGCATTGCAGCACTTCCAAAAGTCAGGCCAAGAAAACCAGTGGTATGACAGCTTCGGTGTGATTCCACAGACGCCTGTGTTTACAAAGCTCAGATTTCCTCTCTCCGTAAGCAGCAGCTTGATATGTGGGAATCAGCAGGAAGGAAGTTTTCATGGCAAAGCGATAACTGCTTTCGCTTACAGATCAAGACAGTATTTTAAGTCAGAGCTGCAGGAGCTTCTAGAATACTTAGCAACCCCACTCATATCATGCATGCTGTAGTCGAAAACCCAAGGATACATTTCATCCCCGTTGCGTCTCCTACGAGAGAGGTCAAACATGTCTGTATCGAAAGCTTTTTCGTTTGAATAGCCTTCTACGACCCATGATTTGATAAGGGTCTTGTGAATAGGGGCCTTCCTCCCCCCCCTCCCCCCCTTTTTTTTTAATGAAACCAAAACAACAACAAAAAAAGATTAGCCTGGGAACCCACTGAGGCATCCTTTCTAATCCCCTTCTCTCTTTGAGGGCCAAATCATCACAGGTTTCCTGACATGAAAATGACATTAGAGTTGACAGACATAAGGACTTAACATTTTGTCAAATCCTGAGCTGTGTCTCAAAGTTGCGGGGGGGGGGGAGGGAGGGGGGGGAGAATCCAGAGGCTTCCATCTTTTTTCAGTTGCAATAGAAGAGGGTAGGGGAAAGTGAATAAAGATGAGCCCAGCCTCACAAACTGCTTTCGCTCCAGGGTTGGTTTTAATGAGCTATTCCCTAATGACTTGTCCCTGCAACTAGCTTTAGGCCTAAACAGATGAGGCAGGGGTCCTGCTAAATTTTTGATGGGGTTTGCTCGGGTTTTTATGAGCGAGCGAGCAGCCAAGAAAGTACAGGGTTATGCCATGAATCTTTCACGAGAGCTTGATTGTTGTCCGACTTGTCAACAAGGTTTTGTAAGACCTGATTTCTACTCGAAGAGGCTGGCACGTCGCCGTAAGTGGGATTGACAAAAGGTAGCGATGAGAAGAAGCAGGCTCCACCGTGGAAGAATTTTATTCTGTCAGGAACAAGGAGACAAAGCCCCAACGACTTTCTTAATGATTGCACATCATCAACATTGAGATGCAATCAGCTCTGTCAACGGACGTTTTTTTTTTCCCCTCTCAAAATTGCACACGAATGCAAAGGCATAAATATTTTGGGGGTCTCCCCAGAACTATTACATGGGTGTTCCTCCAGGTAGAGATAAAATAATATAGTTAATGGCTTTAGAAAACATGCTTTTTTAAAAAAAAAAAAAATTCCTGATCCTGTGAAAAAGGTATGATAAAGTCATGTCTGTTGATAGCAAGTTAATAACATGTTGTGTAGGTCAAAGAAATATACAGGTAGTCCTTGACTTACGACTTCAATTGAGCCCAAAATTTCTGTTGCTAAGTGAGACAGTTGTTGAGTGAATTTTGACCTATTTTACGACCTTTCTTGCCACAGTTGTTACGTGAATCGCTATAGTTCTTAAGTTAGTAACATGATTATTAAGTGAATCTCATTTTCCTATTGACTCTGCTTGTCAGAAGGTTGCAAAATGGGATCCCGTGACCCCGGGACACTGCAACCGTCATAAATGTGAGTCATAAGTTGAGGTCTCTCTGTGGTATAAACGAAGGCTTTGTATAGTTTGCCAATTACACAGTTTGATAAAAGCTGTGCTTTTATCTTCTCTCCGAACTTCACGTCAGGAATAGTAATAGATCAGGACCCTGGGTTGCTCTTAAATAATACAGGGGGGGGTCCATTCACCGCACCCCACAAGCTTAATCTCTCTGCTGGGGTTAACCCTGAAAGGGGTCTGGCTCAGATGAATCCCACTCCCCTTTCCTGCATGTCATCGTTCCTCTTAATTACATAGATTTTCTTTCCGGTTTATAAATTCTCCCCAAGTTTGCGGTCTGAAAAATGTACGTTCAGCAATCTGGAATGCATTTTGGGGAAACTGCCTCGGTCTTCACCCGCGTGCACACTCACATCATTTAACAAATTTAATAAGCCTTCACTGCTTCAGTTGCTTCCTATAGGCTTTTGCATCCCTCTCTGACATCCGACCAGTGGACTGGAAATCTGGTGTTGAGCGGAGGGAAGCAAAATCAATGGCTTCTCCGTCAGATGGCTGAGTTCCTCTCATTCAGGAGAACTGACATTTGTGTAACATGGGTGTCCATGCATTCATATATCACTCCTTCCTCGCTGGTCGAGGCAGTTGGGGGAGAGTAGGCAAGTGAAAAAGGGACAGCCAGGGTGCCACTCCTTTTATTTTTGCTTTTTAATCCCAATTTTATACCCCAACGAAATGTCTGTTCGCCTTTTTTTTTAAAAGCGGTCACAGCCATGCTGCTTCCCTCCTTATCTCCCATGTGCTTTTCATCAAAAGCATTCAATTAATTAAGTGCCCAGGGTGGCTTCCCCCCCTCCCCCATCCCCATCAAAAAAAAGGAACACCCTATGTGTGTGCAGTGGTTACTTTCTAGAAGGCGATTTAATAAAGTCTGCTTTTGTTCAAAGCAAAATCGTTTGCTTTGAATCGTTTCCTTTTCATCCCTGCAAGTTTAACATTAATTAACATTCTTTCTTAAAGAGGTGGGATGTTGTGTATTATTTAAAGTGCCAGCTGGTTTGACTATTGTCAAATCAGTTCTGATAGGAAAGGAGATGGGTAAGCTACTCTCCTTTAATACAGAGTTACTTTCAATATTTGGGAGTAATTGTTACTTCTTAACCAGAAAGAATGAATCTGTGTGCTTGAGATTGCTAGTAAAAGATGCAAAAGGAGTTAAAAAAAACAAAAAAAACGATTTTAAACATATTGGCTGGATTTATCTACCATGCTAAGCCGTGGTTTATGGAATACAGTGGCTTATGGAATAAGCCAAGGTGGTCTGGATCACACACAATCCTGAACAACATAATTGCAGTTTTAAAAAAAGTCCAAATGGCTGGGTTCATGGTTTGAGGGAAACTAAAACTCAACAAATCAGATTATATGGCTGAATGAAAAAAAATATGTCAATATATTTAGTGTGGCATGATTCATTTATGGAACTGAGGGCCACAGTGTGGGATGAAGGGCATCGCTTGATAGCGTCATGGTGTAATTGGACGTTTTGTGATCAAAAGAGATTTGGAGCAGGCGAGGAACATCTCAAGTCAACCCTTCCATTCCTACGGTGTTGAAATACAAGTTGATCTGGAACCCATAAATCAGGGGTCTTCAAACTTGGCCCTTTTATGACTTGTGGACTTCAACTCCCAGAATTCCTCAGCCAGGCATGCTGGCTGAGCAATTCTGGGAGTTGAAGTCCACAAGTCATAAAAGGGCCAAGTTTGAAGACCCCTGCCATAAATAGATTTTTTTTTAACAAAATAGTTTCCGGCCTCCAGAACTGAGACCAATACTCTCTTGGATATAGGCAGTAGTGCATTAATAATGCAGCTATCCTGAGTAAAGTCACTGACAGCTTTAATCCTTCATGAATTTGTCTAAGCTTTTTTCCAAGTTGCCTACATCGGTGGCTTTCACTACTTGTTATCCTTTCCACCAATGAGCAATAAGCTGAATGAAGAACTCTTTCCTTTGATTCTCTCTTCAGTCTTTTTCTGCTGAGCTTCTTCAGATGACCCTTGGTTTTATGTGATATGGACAACTGTTTGTCTACATTGTGCATGCCTAGAAACATGTTTGAGGTTTCTCCTGTTGGCTGCCTTTTAAGTGAAAAGACTCTGACCTCATCACTTATTTCCCCCCTTAGATATAATCACTCAGTATTAGTTATCCATATTCAGGGCAGTCACACCATTGCTAGAGGCACTGGGGAACATCATTCATGCATGGCCCATAAATCTATTAGGACCATCCTGTTTGCAGTTGTACCAATGAAATTGCTAAAGTGATCCGGCAAGTATCTTGCCTTTTAGAATAGCAATAGCTTATACACCGCTTCTCTTCTCTTCTCTTCTCTTCTCTTCTCTTCTCTTCTCTTCTCTTCTCTTCTCTTCTCTTCTCTTCTCTTCTCTTCTCTTCTCTTCTCTTCTCTTCCCTTCCCTTCCCTTCCCTTCCCTTCCCTTCCCTTCTGTCTTCCCTTCCCTTCTCTCTTCTCTTCTCTTCTCTTCTCTTCTCTTCTCTTCTCTTCTCTTCTCTTCTCTTCTCTTCTCTTCTCTTCTCTTCTCTTCTCTCTTCTCTCTTCTCTCTTCTCTCTTTTCTCTCTTCTCTTCTCTTCTCTTCTCTTCTCTTCTCTTCTCTTCTCTTCCCTTCCCTTCCCTTCCCTTCCCTTCCCTTCCCTTCCCTTCTGTCTTCCCTTCCCTTCTCTCTTCTCTTCTCTTCTCTTCTCTTCTCTTCTCTTCTCTTCTCTTCTCTCTTCTCTCTTTTCTCTTTTCTCTCTTCTCTTCTCTTCTCTTCTCTTCTCTTCTCTCTTCTTCTCTCTTCTCTCTTCTCTCTTCTCTCTTTTCTCTTTCTCTCTCTTCTCTTCTCTTCTCTTCTCTTCTCTTCTCTTCTCTTCTCTTCTCTTCTCTTCCTTCCCTTCCCTTCCCTTCCCTTCCCTTCCCTTCCCTTCCCTTCTGTCTTCCCTTCCCTTCTCTCTTCTCTTCTCTTCTCTTCTCTTCTCTTCTCTTCTCTTCTCTCTTCTCTCTTCTCTCTTCTCTCTTCTCTCTTCTCTCTTCTCTCTTCTCTCTTCTCTCTTCTCTCTTTTCTCTTTTCTCTCTTCTCTTCTCTTCTCTTCTCTTCTCTTCTCTTCTCTTCTCTTCCCTTCCCTTCCCTTCCCTTCCCTTCTGTCTTCCCTTCTCTCTTCTCTTCTCTTCTCTTCTCTTCTCTTCTCTTCTCTTCTCTTCTCTTCTCTCTTCTCTCTTTTCTCTTTTCTCTCTTCTCTTCTCTTCTCTTCTCTTCTCTTCTCTTCTCTTCTCTTCTCTCTCTCTTCTCTCTTCTCTCTTCTCTCTTCTCTCTTCTCTCTTTTCTCTTTTCTCTCTTCTCTTCTCTTCTCTTCTCTTCTCTTCTCTTCTCTCTTCTCTCTTCTCTCTTTTCTCTTTTCTCTCTTCTCTTCTCTTCTCTTCTCTTCTCTTCTCTCTTCTCTCTTCTCTCTTTTCTCTTTTCTCTCTTCTCTTCTCTTCTCTTCTCTTCTCTTCTCTTCTCTCCTCTCCTCTCCTCTCCTCTCCTCTCCTCTCCTCTCCTCTTCTATTTGGCTTTTGAGTGGCCTGCTGATGAGCTTAAAAAAATACTGTGAAAGACCAGAACAAAGCCAACTCCTCCCAACCCAAAGTTGATTTAATTACAATGTCATTTTGTTAAAAACAAATGTATTTCAAGTTACATCACCATAATTAGAGCTAGATCAGATTCATTCTTGACAAATAACTTTACTAAAAGCCTGTGTAACTTTTACTAACTCTGATCTTTGGTTGTGTTCACACAGTATACTAAGTAACTGAAGGTTTCATTTGATGAATGGATGGATAAACCTCCATGGACAAACTTCCAGCCATGGAAGTTTATAATATGGTGTTTTATGGTTACCTTATTGTTTATAATCAAATACTTTGGTCAAGCTATGCATTGCGTTTTAGAGCTTTAGTTTACTCAACCCTCTTCTCCATTGAATTTTTCACTTCATGGATGCAGTTAAAACTGCTAAACAACCTAGCACATTTTAAATTGCACAAATATCAATATATAGCTTACTTCTAATCAGCACATTAATTATAGTAGTGCAAATCATGCTGTTTTCATTCAGAAATCTGCATATATTGAAGCTTTCAGGTCTCCCTACTCCTTCTCCGACTTATTCTTATTCACATGAAGTTTAAAAAAACCAATGGATTATAAAATAAATAAGAGCAGTCCTTTTCTTTCCTATTAGGTCTGATCAGTTGAATGCATAAAGCTTTCCAACTCAAGATTGATAGGTTATGACCCCTGTTCTGCCTGGCAGTGACGGCTCTTTCCAGACCCCATTTGCACCATTGAAATTGACTTCACTCAACATGGGCTGTTGTGTTCTTCACCTCTTGATTCATCTCCCATCCATTGAACAAGGCTGTTTTCTCAATAGGCTGTTATTATTCTGTTTGCTCTCTTGCTCTCTTGCTTATGGCTATACTTAAACCCAACCTTTTTTTTCCCCTTTGTGGGTCAAACAGACTCACATGAAAAAAAAAAAGTGTTGTAGGAATGTGCTCTTTTTTGTTTTTCTGAGGGAAGGTAGCGATATTCTGGCCTCCATCCCTGGAATAGATGCCTGCAACTTGACTGCCTTTAAGGAAGCGCAAACAAATATACAACTGGGTGAATTAATATTTGAAAATGGCCCTCATCACTCATCTTTCTTCTTCCACGTTGTTTTGATCCAGTTCATCCAAGCTGTGAACCAACCACTGTGTTGCTAGGCCTGTGGCTAATCAGATATGATGAAGTGTCGGGGGAAAGTAGAGCCATTATAGAAAAGAAATATGAGTTCTAAAAGTAGACAGCATGAGCTAGGAACTCAAAACAGCTCCACTTGGTTTGTGTTAGGTATCTGTTGATGTAGACAAAGGCTTTGATAGGTTTTCAAGATTCTATTCTAGTGCTCTAACCATATTCTAAGACACTTATTTCTTCCTAACCTTTCTTTCCTGAGGGACTGACACTGGGACAGCCACAGTAAGAACAAATGGCTATGTGTGGGTTCAGAATCATAGAGTCATAGGGGTGAAAGGGACTCCTGAGGTCTCCTAGTCCAAGCCCTTGCAGGTTGTTTTTGCCAGAAACAGGTCAAAAGAAGTCAAAAACCACAGTCATGTTATCACAGGATCCTGCAAATGGCAGTGAATCCAAGCCAATTGCCCAAAATGCTATCATATGACTACCAGGGGTGGATGCAGCCAGTATAATTTTGAAAATAGGTTGTAAATAGGAGGTCCATCATAACTTCAAACGGTTGCCAAGTGACCAGCCAGTAAGCAAGGACTACCTATAGTTGCTGTCTCTTCCAGCTTTTATTGAATACATAAAGGTTCGATCCTCTCTGTTGAAGATGTTATATACTTCCCTTGCTCTGTCTATTACTGTATACTGTAAAATACAATAGTTGCTAGCGATAAATTATTCTCCTTCATTTTCATCTTCCAACAGTTTTTATCGTGGGGTTGGCATGGAACAGGAAATACGATGTCAACTGCTGGAAGAAGGTTTAGTTCTGAGAATGCATGTCCCTATTTATTATGGACGAGAAAAGCCCTTCTAGATTTGTTGCTCCATTTTGAATAATTTATCACAGTACACTGTTTCTGAAGAGATACCTTAATTTGCCCTTGAAAGCTGAACAGGATTGACCCTGGTTAGTACTTGGATGGGGAACCCCCTGAGAATTCCAGTGCTGTAGGCTGAACTAGGAGATCAAAGAATCTATCTAGAAAATGGCAGTTGCAAACCGCTTCCATATTGGTGGAAGTAGAACAGTTTGGATGTATCCATGTGGGTCAACAGGAGCTGAGGAAGACTGATTTTGAAGTCATATTAGTGTGCAGATGCCTGTAGTTTATTTATAACATATTTGCAATGGAGCATTGAAGTTGTTGAGATTGCAATTCCATTTACAGAACACAAAATAATAGAGCTGGAAGGGACCTTGGAGGCCTTCTAGTCCAACCCTCTGCTAAAGCAGGAGACCCTATACTTCTACCAGTCCAGGCAAATGGCTGTCCAGTCTCCTCATAAACACCTTCAGTGTTGGAGCACCCATAACGTTTTGAGGCAAGCTGTTCCACTCATTAACTGTTCTCATTGATAGGAAATTTCTGCTTTATTCTAGGTTGAAATTCTCTTTGATATGCTTCCATCCACTGCTTCTTAGGTGCTTTGGAGAATAAGCCGATCCCCTCTTCTCTGTGACAGTCCCTCAAATATTGGAAGACTGCTATTCTATCACCCATAATTCTTCTTTTTGTTAGATTAGACGTTCCCAGTTCCCTCAATCGCTCATCATATAGTTTAGCCTCCAATCCCCTTATCATATTCTCTGCATATCTTCTCTGCACTCATTCTAGAGTCTTAACATCTTTTTTTTTTATCATGGTTCTTCTGTTGACTTTGTTTGTTGGAAGCTGACTAGGAATGTCACAAATGGTGATCATGTGACCCCAGAATTCTGCAACCATCTAACTACATGCCAGTTGCCAAGCACCAAGTGACCAGCAGGATGCTGCAACCGTTGTAAATGTGAAAACTAATCCTAAGTCACTTTTTTTCAGTGCCTTTGTAACTTTGAACAGTCAGTAAATGAATGTTGTAAAGTTGAGGACCACCTATAACTGGAGCATCAGTCAGTGACCTTGACTCTGTCATTATTTCCTTGCCGGTCTTCTCCATATATCTGGGATGAAGGTATAAAATGGAGAAGCTCTGCTACCTGCTGCGAGATTTGGAACAAGATCATTGATTTTCTGTCTTCAGAAATGGAGCTGATGGAGATAAGGTCTTCCATGGCCTGGACGTTTTTAATGAATAGAAGATGCAATCTCCAAAGAAGGCAGTCTCTCTTCTACTCCGGATATATAGTTAGGCCTTTGATGGATCCATCAAATGGAATCAAAGAAGAGAGACTGTAAATCAGAGAATGCTCCAGTTTCAAATTTCTGCTACACTCATGTTGGCATGATAGAAATTCTACACAGAATTGAGCATACACAATTATTTTGCTTTCCCCCACACCACCTCTTATGCCAAGTTTTTTTTCTTCTCCTTTTTCCATTGTTCCAGTTATGCCTCCATTGTAGTTGCCTGGGAACCTGAGAAGAGGGTGTTACCAAGTGGCAGATTTTAAGCCATAACTCAGGCATTCTCTTGTAAACTGAAATAGCACAGGCTGTGTCAACACACAGTAAGAACGGCTCTCTCTCTCTGTGTATAGGCGTGATGGCTCAGTGGTTAAAGATACTGAGCTTGTCAGCTGGAAAGCCAACAGCCTGGGTTCGAGACTCGAGTTTTGCACAACGGGATGAGCTCCCGTTCCTTGCTCCAGCTACTGCCCACCTAGCAGTTGAAAAGCATGCAAATGCGAGTAGATAAATAGGTACCACTTTGGTGGGAAGATAACAGCTGTCAAGGTTGAATTGTTAACATGCTGACAACAGCATGCCGTGCACCTTTGGGGTATAGCCATGCTGGCCACATGACCATGGAAAATATCTCCAAACAATGCTGGTTCCCTTGGTCAAGAAATGGAGATGATCACCATGTCTTAGAGTTGGGCATGACAGGGAAGCCTTTATGTATTCACATTCACATTCACATTCATATTTAACAGTGATTTAACTGTATGATCACATACATGTAACGATATCATGACTAGAGCCAGTTTCTACTATCTAAGGGACTTAAACCAAAAGAATTTTGGGTTTCTATTTGAAATATTTGAAGTACCACCTGCTAATCCTTTGGTCTAGAATTATCACTTCTTCATTGCAATAAACAATTTATTGCCACAACAGAAAGAGAGAAAAGTTTGAGCAAGATATGAAAAGGGGAGACAATCACAGAAAATGAAGAAAAGCAAATTTATAATTATTTGCTAAGTTCTGCCATCCACCAGGGTGGAGAGGAACTGGCAAGTGACCCCCTTTACTTCTTCCACTTGCAGTCTAAGGGTGAAGTATCAATGGGCAGCTTCCAGCCCTCCAAAGGGTTATTACCAAACACATAGAATTTTTTTTCTTTTACATGTCTGTTGGGAAGAGTTGCCAGAGGGAAACTCTTTCATACAGTTCTAGAGATGGAATTGCTGATTCTATTGGAACTGCCAAGACCTATTCGGTGCAAAAATCTCAGTTACAACATCCCTGGAAGACTCTGTCCAGGTCTTCCTTGAATACCGACAATGAAGGTATCTGGCTATCGTGCAAAATAGTTCATAATTGTTTCTCAAGTTTCATCCACAATCTTGCAGCCTAAATTGGAACTTCTACTTCCATCTTCTTCTTCCTTCCCATAGGGATACGGGCTTGTTTTTTAAAACCAAAGCAAAATAACGTATTGGAAAATAACTGGCTTCTTTTTATTTTCATTTTTACAAACTTCGACAACCAGCCATTTATTTTCATTCAGCTATAAGGTTTCTTTGCTGGGTTGATCTCTTAGGTCTTGTCCTATGGCTTCGCTTTTATCTTTCTCCAAGAGTTGGGGGTGGGGGGTAGGGGAGAAGGAGGTTTATAAAAACCCACGAAAATTATCATGACTTCAGAAAAAGTTCAAGCATCCTCTCCAAGCAATTCCTGGGTGATATTATATCCTTATCTGCTTCAGTTGAGATCTTTGACCAGGCCTGTGCTCACCTCCCAATTCCCTAATCTAATCTAACTCTGTGGTCTTTGTGGGGGTACATTTAAGCAGTTGAAGCTGTGCTTTAATTGTTACGTGTGCCAGCAGCAAGTTGTACCATCTGGGTACAAATGGGGAGGGGGAAAGAAAGGAGGAAAACTGGAGCAATATCATTCAAGAGGAATCACGGAGCAATTGGAAAGGAGAGATGGACTTCTTTACCCATGATCAATGCCAAAGAATATTGAAACAAAGAAAGAGTTAGGGGGAATCTGTTACGTTACGACAGGAGCCAATTTATAAGCCAGTAAATACATACCGTATTTCCCCGAAAATAAGACCCAACCGGAAAATAAGCCCTAGCATGATTTTTCAGGATGCTCGTAATATAAGCCCCACCCCAAAAATAAGCCCCAGTTAAGACTGTCAGCCAGACGGATGCATTTAGTACCGTATTTCCCTGAATATAAGCCCTAACTGGAAAATAAGCCCTAATTAATGCTCCAAATTATTTTTGGGGAAACACAGGTATATGAATAACAGTATGAATGAAACATCAGGCTTATAGCTGGTTTGCGGTGTCCTATCTATAAACCTATTTTCCAAAGCACCAGAAGGCAGGACAATAAGCAATGGATGGAAACTAACCAAGGAGAGAAGCAACCTAGAACTAAGGAGAAATTTCCTAACGGTGAGAGCAATTAAACAGTGGAAGGGCTTGCCTTCAGAAGTTGGGGATGCTCCATCACAGGAGGCTTTCAAGAAGACATTGGACAGCACTTGGAATGGTATAAGGCAGAGGTGGGGAACTATGGCCCCTTTATGACTGGTGGACTTCAACTCCTAGAATTCCTAAGCCAGCTCATGTTATAAAAGTCATAAAAGGGCCATTGTTCCCCACCCCTGGTATAGGGTCTCCTGCTTGAGTGTGTGTGGGAGGGAGGGGGTTGGATTAGAAGACCTCCAAAGACCTCTTCCAACTCTGTAATTCTGTTATCTCTTGGTTGCTGCTGTTTAAAACATTCTGGATTTAGCATACCATTTGCTTCGCAGTGTAAACACTAACACATATTTACTTACTTGCACGCTCCATCCCACCTCAATTCATGCCGATATTTGCACCAGATTATGGATGAATCATTGCATCTAACTCTCCATCCTGTTTGCAGGGTGTCTGCAGATATCATGACACCCATAACAAAAGGGCAGAGGGTATGATCTTACAGTTGTGGCCTTCATCTTTAGTTTTTTTAACACACACACACACAACCCTCCTGTCTGTTTGGGAAGTAAACTTTAATTTGATTTTGATCATGTGCTATTGAGTCCGTGTCATCTCTTAGCAATCATCTGGGTATGAATAAGTTCTCCAGGAAGATCTGTCCCCAGCTTGGTCCTTCAGATCTCCAGTGGTGTCCTCATTCTGACTGTAAAGGAGTTCAGGCTGCAGATTGTCGTCTTCTTGACTTTCTTTTCACTTATTGTGAAAATATTGGAAGCTTTTCCAGAGAGAGAGAGCTCTTTGCATAATGGGTCTGAAGCAAGATAATTTGAGCCTGAATTCAAATTCAAAGAGAGAGGCTCCAGCTGAGGAAAAAGCCAAGAGAGAAATGAGGATCCCCTTCATCTATGAGCAGTCTTTCTTCCTTTCTTCCTTTCTTCCTTTCTTCCTTTCTTCCTTTCTTCCTTCCTTCCTTCCTTTCTTTCTTTCTTTCTTTCTTTCTTTCTTTCTTTCTTTCTTTCTTTCTTTCTTCCTTTCTTTCTTTCTTTCTTTCTTTCTTTCTTTCTTCCTTTCTTTCTTTCTTTCTTCCTTCCTTCCTTCCTTCCTTCCTTCCTTCCTTCCTTCCTTCCTTCCTTCCTTCCTTCCTTTCTTTCTTTCTTTCTTTCTTTCTTTCTTTCTTTCATGCCATCTTGGAGAAAAGAGAAGGTGTGGTTTTGGGTTCTCAAACCATCACCATCTCCCACTCCTTTTCCATTGTACTTGTGACTTTGATGGCAGCAGAGCCCAAACCCCAAAGCTGTAACTCTTTGGCTCTTACGCCCACTCTCCTGAAATTCTGCATATACTTTTTCTGTGGAGGCACCTTTACGATATGTGTGATTTTCATACACATTATCAACTTTCCTGACAGAATTGCAAGGGAGGAATTCTTTGCCTCACCACCGCTGAAAAATTCTGAGGATTTCACATTTCACAAAACCTCAGTCCTTTCCTTTCTGAAAAGATGGATGTCTCTATACAGAACCCCATGGTTCCCACTTCAAATTCTTCCTAGATGTATCTTTTTTGCTTTAAGCAGAAGATCACAAGAAGGAGAAGCTACTATTGCTCCCCACAAACAAACAAGCAAACAAACAAACAAACAAGCAAACAAACAAACAAACAAACAAACAAGTTAATTAATCAATGGAACAACCTGCCTTTAATCAGTGGAACAACCTGCCTCCAGAAATTGTGAATGCTCCAACACTGGAAGTTTTTAAGAAGAGACTGGACAGCCATTTGTCTGAAATGGTATAGGGTTTCCTGCCTGAGTAGGGGGTTGGACTAGAAGACCTCCAAGGTCCCTTCCAACTTTATTATTATTAAGTAAATAAGAATTTTAATGGAACTTTAAGAGCTTTGCTTCACATATCAGGGTCAGCATGACTACAATAGGAAATATATATATTAAAAGAAACTAACTATCCATCCACCTATCTACTATTTGTTATCCCTTCTTAATCCCAAAGGATTCTGAGCAGCATGAGACATTAAATAAAAAGCATAGTAATACATATCTATGAACATTCTCAGTCATCAAGGTCATAGTTGTATCAAAAGTGGTTTTTATTTCTGAAAGGGCAACCGGACTGATTTTTTTTAAGGAAGAAGAAGAAGAAGACATTTTGCTTGCTATCCTGGAAGCTTCATCAGATCCAATACAACTGATGAAGCTTCCAGGATAGGAAGGAAAATGTCTTTTTCTTCTTCTTCCTTAAAAAAAAATCAGTCCAGTTGCCTTTTCAAAAATAAAACAGCACTTTCGATACATAGCAATTCATACTTTAAATTCAAATCAATACGAAACCCAAAATAATGACACAAAAAAAGTGAGAATGAAACCTACATTGGCCATTTTTTTCATCAAAGTTTTCATCAAAATATTTTTATATCTCATCTCCTTGCAGAGAATGTTGTTGTTAGTTGCGAAGTCGTGTCCGACCCATCGCGACCCCATGGACAACGTTCCTCCAGGCCTTCCTGTCCTCTACCATCTTCTGGAGTCCATTTAAGCTCACGCCTACTGCTTCAGTGACTCCATCCAGCCACCTCGTTCTCTGTCGTCCCCTTCTTCTACTGCCCTCAATCTTTCCCAGCATTAGGCTCTTCTCCAGTGAGTCCTTCCTTCTCATCAGGTGGCCAAAGTACTTGAGTTTCAACTTCAGGATCTGGCCTTCGAAGGACCAGTCGGGGTCGATCTCCTCTAGGACTGACCGGTTTGATCGCCTTGCAGTCCAGGGGACTCGCAGGAGTCTTCTCCAACACCATAGTTCAAAGGCCTCAATTCTTTTGCACTCAGCCTTTCTTATGGTCCAACTTTCACAGCCATACATTGCAACTGGGAAAACCATGGCCTTGACTATACACACTTTTGTTGGCAGGGTGATGTCTCTGCTTTTTAGTATGCTGTCTAAATTTGCCATAGCTTTCCTCCCCAGGAGCAAGCGTCTTTTAATTTCTTGGCTGCAGTCCCCAGTATTGCAGAGAATACTGTTCTTCAAAATGGTTCTTCAAATCACCAAACAGACGGAAGTAGATGTCATTGATGCATCCATTCCCGCTGATCGTCACCGAAAGTCTCAGAAGCTTAGATTTCCAAATGAAAACAAATTTAGGATCCCTAGTCAAATTGGGCAGAGTGCGAGGAAGCTTTGAATAGTCTGAGATTAATTAATTTATTTAATTAATCTCAGGCTATTCAAAGCTCCTCCCATGCCAAGGGAGTGGGAAAGCACCAAGTCTAATTACGTTTTGGCGTCAGCTAAAATCTTTCGTCTTCTCTCAGGTTCCTCAGTTAATCTGCGTTTCTGCAGATTATCCGGTGTGATTTTTGCCTTTTTGTGACTTTGTATCTTTTGAAGACTTTTAATTCCGTATTGTTTTACCTTTGGGGCTTTCTTTGTTCCTCATGTTGAGCTTGCATTGAATGGAGAAGTGGATAAGACTGGTATGAATTAATGTACCCAGTAGATAAGAGTCACTGTTTTTGTTACCTACCAAGCCCTTTTAACTAGGTTAATTTTATACAGTACCTTGGGATGGTATTAACGTTGTAGACAGCGGAAATTTAGATGACTCGTAGCTCTTAAACCACTTCAGTGGTGGCTCCTAAAAGCCAGCTGTGAGCTTGCAGTTGGCAAGGATCTAAGTAGTTATGCCAGAGCTGAAGAAAAGGCAAGGAAAAGCTTGATGGAATTCTTAAGAGAAGAGATAGCTGGGGACAAGAATTGATCATAAGTGAAATTCTTTGTGCTTCTCCTGGCCTTATTTTCTCCAAGCAGATTTATAGGGAGTTCTGGTGGTGCCGTGGTTAGATTATGCAGTATTGCAGATTAACTCTGCCCACAGCCAGGAGTTTGATCCTGATCAGCTCAAGGTTGACTCAGCCTTCCATCCTTCCAAGGTTGGTAAAATGAGGATCCAGATTGTTGTGGGGGGGGGGCATAGGCTGACCCCGTAAACTGTTCAGAGAGGGCTGTAAAGCAGCATATAAGTCTAAGTGCTATTGATATTTGTGAAACACGGGGGGGGGGGTAACATTACTTGTATAAACAAAGAAACGTTGTGTGGCAGTATTTAACAGTTGTCAACCATCCCACACAGTTCATTCAGCAAATAAAGACTCCTGGGCCAGTTTCATTTCCCAAGAGTACAATTTACTGAGCTGGCATGGATACAGAAGTAGCAAAGCTAATTCTAATGGGTTCTCGTGCAAATAGCATTTATTTCCTCCAATCCACCATGTTCATTTTGTTTGGGTAATGGACTGAACTTTCCCAGCTGGTTGACCTTGAAGTGTTGACATAGATGCAAGCTTCAAGTCAGCTCTCTTGCATTTCTTTGGGTCCCCCTCCCAATACCTCCTTTACAATTCAATCATTCCCTCTCTCCATTGCTTCTTGTTTGGCTGAGAGCGGGGTTTGCGCTGTGATCCGTGCTTCAGCCATGACACTAGTTTCTTTAGTAGTCCACATTAAGAGCCCTGTTGGCACAGTGGCTAAAATGCATCATTGCAGGCAAACTCTGCCCTCTGCCAGGAGTTCGATCCTGACCGGTTCAAGATTGACTCAGCCTTCCATCCTGCCGAGGTCAATAAAATGAGGACCCAAATTGTTGGGGGAAATATCCTGACTCTGTAAACTGCTTAGAGAGGGCTCTAAAGGGTTACTAGGAAGCAGTATATAAGTCTAAGTGCTATTGCTATTGCTATCTTTTAGAAGATTAATTGTGATCTACCACCATTACTTCAGTGGACTTGTTTATGTACACAGACACACATACATATATATATATATATATATATATATATGTGTGTGTGTGTTGGCTGGAGCACCCGGTCTATCAAGTACAGGATAAATCAGTCTGTTCTGCGTTTTGCTCAGAAGGTTAATACAACTGCCTAACATGCAAGCTGCCCAGGTTCGAATCCCAGAGGGGTATGACTAGCTGATGAGAGCTAAAGAGCTTGAAATAGCTATACTAGTCTCCCACTAACTCTTTGTCAGCCACAAAAATTTTGAATATATATATATATATATATATAATTACCAAAGACATATATATATATATATATATATATATATATATATATATATATATATATATATATATATATATATATATATATATATATATATATATATATATATATATATATATATACACACACACACAGACACACAGGCACACATGTGAACACCCACCCACCCTCATACACACATTAATTCCCAAGTAAACATTGAAGGTTCACCGACAGAATAAGACTCAATTCAGAAGTCAGCTTGGTTGATTGGTTAAGCAGATGTCTTCCTCAGTTGAAATTCTCCCAGTCAAGTTGGAATTGAGAATATTTTCTTCTCTGCTGCAGAGAATATAAAGACAGTGTCATCAACTACTTCATTAACAGCTACCCGTAATTTTTATTGGTAAGCAGCCAATGTCTGAGTAGAGTTTCACTGGGAACCATATGTATTATGCAGCTGATGGAAAAACACCTTTTATTTTATCTCCCTCTTTTTTTTTTTTCATCTAATGTTCGTTAGCCCCCTTGGTATGAAGCCACAAAATGTTGGCAAATTTTTGAACCTTGAAAGGAAACGCATCGTAAATATTGTCCAACACTTCTAGCAGAAGTAGAAGCAGTGTTGCTACCATAGAGAAGCTGGGGAAATGAATTGAGTGAGTTGGGTGAAAATAAATATTAAGAGTCAGAAATATACAAACGGCAGAGCCAAATGTTCCAAACGGGGTTAACATTTGTTCTAAAATTTAGTTCTGTGTTATTGCTAAATAAGGAAAGTGAAGACATCCATGAAGTCACTAGACGCTGAACTTGACTTGAAAAAGATTTTACTTTTAATGATTAATGTAAGAACTGCAAACTACAAAATCCATTTGTCTGCAGCAAGGAACTGCAAGCAGATAAAAAAAAAGAAAAAAGAGCAAAACAGCACGAACAGAAGATTATCTTTCTTGCTTTCTCCCAACTTCTCTCTGTTTAGCCCAAGCAGATTAGTTTTACATATTTTGCACCTTCAAACTGGATGTTTTCAGTTCTCCATCCATCCGTCTCCTCCTCCTCCTCCTCCTCCTCCTCCTCCTCCT
Organism: Azemiops feae; assembly: GCA_023970755.1. Lineage (NCBI taxonomy): Eukaryota > Metazoa > Chordata > Lepidosauria > Squamata > Viperidae > Azemiops > Azemiops feae. The sequence continues at coordinate 120,565 of JALGBA010002126.1, forward strand.
CCTCCTCCTCTGCAGGACCAAATTCAGATGCAGAAGTTTTTCTTCTTTCTGTCGTCTGCACAAATATTCTCTCTCACACAAAGGTCAGGTAAACTGAAAGCTAGAGAGATGAGGAGGGGGAAGAAAGGCAGAATTCTGGGCTTCCAAAGAGCCACCCCCTTGCAGAGCGATGGCCCTCGGCAGACTCCTCGCAATGCTCTTCTTGGATGCCATCAACTCCACATGATGATGTCAGATTACCTGTGGTGTGTTTTCCTTGATGATTGAAGGGGCTGCCAGCAGCGGTGCCTCTTATACTGCCTGGTTAACTTCTCAGGGTGCGCCCAGCTCATACTTACGTGGAGCCTTAATTAGGTCTCACGACAGGGTTGTTTTTGAAGTGGAAATGTTAAGTCCCAGGTGGGTCCTGTCATGGTTTCTGGGTGTCATTCAGAGATCAATACCTAGCTATCATGTCAGTGAGCATGTTGTAGACTTCCAACACTTCCCTCCATCTTAAGACCCCAAATGCAGCAGGCATGAAGTTAACAGCCTGCAAAAGTCTGGAAAACCAATACAGCTACCCACAAGAGAGACCCTTTCCACGGCAATAAAGGGGGTGGGGGGAGAAATGAGATGCAGAGATTTAGAGTACGGCGAAAGCTGCTGGATGTAACAGAAGCATATCTGAGTTCTGGATTAATTTGGTGACTGTTGATTTTTTAAGCATTTGGATGTGAATGTCCAAAGTCTTCTTTCACAGACTCCGGAATATTTAGTTGTGTTGGCCCTCTCTGTTACTCAAATCCCCCCCCCCTCTGCGGCTCTAACACACACAGGAAAAATAGGAATAATATAGGCAGAATAGTCTAAGGAGCCCTGAGGTTGACCTTGTAGAAGCATCTAGAAGCTCTTGAGACAACACAAGGTGCAGAAGAAGCACATGTTAAGTTCAGGTAGGCAGGAAAATAAAAGGAAACGGTTCAGATTGACTTTCTCTGGCATTCTGGGCTAACACAGGCAGACTTGCAAAATTATGCTTCTATATTGTTGTTAGTTGCGAAGTTGTGTCCGACCCATCGCGACCCCATGGACAACGTTCCTCCAGGCCTTCCTGTCCTCTACCATCTTCTGGAGTCCATTTAAGCTCACGCCTACTGCTTCAGTGACTCCATCCAGCCACCTCGTTCTCTGTCGTCCTCTTCTTCTATTGCCCTCCATCTTTCCCAGCCTATCTCAATAATTAGATCCAATTCAAGGTATTGGTTTAAGCTTTAAAGACCTACGTGACACGGGGATGGGTGATTTGAGGGACCACCTCTCCCCAATTACATCTACCCATCCCATAAAGTTTAGCAAGAGAGACAACCTACAGGTCCCATCTTTTAGAAAGAGAGAAAAAAGGGACCTTTTCTGTTGTGGTGCCCACTTGAAGATCAGCTCCATCCCTCCTTATTTTCCTGAAGTCCTCAACACCTGGCTTTATCATCAGATCCATTTTTTTCTTTTAGATTATTCTAAATCCTACCTGTGTTATTTGTATACGTTATCTCAAGGAAGCAAAGATATCTAATACTCCTTCTTTCCCCTGTTTTCCCCAGAACATCAACCCTGTGAGGTGAGATGGACTGAGAGAGATGGACCGGACAAAGTTGCCCAGTCATGTTTCTCATGCCTAAAGTGGGACTAGAACTCGCAGTCTCCTGGTTTCTAGCCTGGTGCTTTAACCATTAGGCCAAACAGGCTCTTGGGGACACCATAACACAGTGGTGGTGAACCTATGGCACGGGTGCCAGAGGCGGCACTCAGAGCCCTCTCTGTGGGCATGCATGCCGTCGCCCCAGTCCTAGGCCTTCAGCTGGGTTTTATAAAACCTTTTCGCTTTAGGCCTCCGCCGCCGTGTGCAAAAAAAAAAAAGGTTCAATCAGTCAATTTCAACTTCTTGCGAAAAAAAAAAGATCTTGCAAAGTTGGGATTGATTGATTGAACTTTTTAGTCCCACCCAGTCTGCCGTTACCACCACAGCCACGCCCACCCAATTGGTCATGCCCACCCAATTGGCCACACCCAGTCGATGGGCCACACCCACCCAGCACTCGACGATGCATAAGTGGGTTTTGGGTTGCAGTTTGGGCACTCAGTCTCTAAAAGGTTCGCCATCACTGCCATAACAGTTCAAAGCAAGATAGGAGTGTAACAGCTCTTCTTGATTCCTAGACTACTGCTGCCCTTGGGGAGAATATTGGTTGCAGACGGCTGTGATGAGGAGAAAAAAAAGTGTACATTTAGAGATGTGGGAGAATAATATGGAAAAGAAAACCATAGCAAATTGAGATTCTAATCATATCATACTTGGGAAGACAATTGGTAATGTATTGCTTGCTCCCAGAGAGGAAAACTGCCCGAAAGAATTTCAGTTCTAGTTGATAAGTCATTTTTCAATTTAAATTTTCAAGATCAGATAGCTTTTTTTTTTTTTAAAAAAAAGCATGTTTAGGACTAAAACTATGTTCTAATTGGAGCATTGGTACACCCAAAATCAAGAGCTGAGTTGTTGAGTGTAATTGAGATTAATAGTGTAAAAATATTTCTTTGGGGGGTAAAACAAAACCTTTGCAAAGTAGATTTTACTCAGAAATATAGGGTTCCGGACCTTGTAAGACCTGCTGCCGTCTGTAGCCTCTGTCCTGGCAAACAGAAACCACTAGAAATAACCTAAATGTTTGGCTATTGGCTGCATTAACTCTGAAAACAAAAAAATAAGAAAAAAGATCTCTGAAAACAGAAATCTTCACAGCTGAAGTACAGTCAGATTTTTTTAAATCTAGGAATCTCTTCACTACTCTGTTTATAAGTATTGCCTTACTTCCCCACCAAGATTTGTTTCCTGGACTGCTTAAAATGCAACGGAAGCCCAACGCATGAGTAATAAGTGCAATCAAAGTAGGTTAAACTCTTATTTGCCATCAAACTTCCAAACGAATATAGAGGATTTAGCCTGCTACTGGGGGGAGGGGGGGAATGAAATCGTCAAGCTATGAAATTTACTGTTTTCAGAAGTCCTGATGGCCATCAGTTTAGCTAATAGCAAAAGTTAAAGATGCTGAGCTTGTCAGCCAGAGAACTGATAGCTCGGGTTCAAGACCTGAGCTCCGTGCAATGGGGTGAGTTCCCGTCACTTGCCCCAGCTCCTGCCCACCTAGCAGTTTGAAAGCATGCAAATGCGAGTAGATAAATAGGCAGCACTTCAGTGGGAAGATAACAGCATTCCATAAACCTTTGGCATATAGCCATGCTGGCTACATGACCACGGAAATTGTCTTCTGACAACACTGGCTCCCTCAGCCAAGAAACGGAGGTAAGCACCATGCCCTAGAGTCAAACATGAGTGGTCAAGCCAACCTTTACGTTTACCATAAAATTAGAGAAATGCATAGGGGGCAATGATATCAAGAGCTATACCCATACACCTACAAACACATAAAGAGAGAGAGGGGGGAGGAAGGAAGGAAGGAAGGAAGGAAGGAAGGAAGGAAGGAAGGAAGGAAGGAAGGAAGGAAGGAAGGAAGGAAGGAAGGAAATGAAGGAAGTGGAAGGAGGGAATTGAATTCCGAAGTTATACAGAAAGAAAAAGACTCCTACTCTGAATTCCAATTGATGAAAGGGGATTTTCTTCTGATTATGTATATATGTATGTATGTATGTATGTATGTATGTATGGATTGATTGATTGATTGATTGATTGATTGATTGATTGATTGATTGATTGATTGATTGATTGATTATTGATTGATTGTAAAGGAGAATTACTGTTGACCTCCTGGCTTTCATTCCTTTAGGATAAGATGGCTAAGAGAATGTCTTCCTTCCATTCTACAATTACCTGTGAACTACGCAGCAGCCTCTCTGGCTTTGCACCCTTTCCAGTTTGAATATATATATATATATATATATATCAAAACACAGAGAGTTGTGTGCAATTCTATGGATGCATGGAAGCCAGAGAGACTCCATCCTGCTGGAGAGATAATTATATATTGAAAAACAAGAATTCACACACAGCCCCCTGGGTTATTTTAGCTCATCATAAAATAAGCCTGCTGTAAATCAGCTCAAAATTGCCACCAAGAGAAATCTGAAGTAATTTCTCCAGCATTCTATGAACAAGGTTAAAAAAAAAAAACAACAACAACCAGAAAAACCTCTGAAATGAGGGGGGAAAAATTGCAAGGCAAATTTTAGGATATCACAGTTTAAATATCTTTCTAGGTAGGACACAATGATGACATCAGCTTTGCTGTCTGGATGCAGTCCTGGATGTCACATAAAATGGGGGGTCAGCTAAGGCTGTGGCTTGATAGAGCAGGCTGTACTTTTAGGTGTGTTTCCGCGCATGTTGCCTCCTTTTTAATCAAAATAGTTTACAGTTCCTGTCCCCCCCCCCCCCCGTCTTTGATGGCACGGCACTAACGCTCTTATTCCCAGCAGGGAAGATTCCAGTTGCAATCTTGGCAACTTATTATAGGCTGGGAATGGTTTGGAAACCCAGACAGCCATTCATTCAGGCAAACCACAAAACATCCAGCTGTCCACTCTCCGGCCTCACATCCAACCCTACCCAGTAGGACTCTGATTGGTCCTACCGGGAGAAAAGGGATTTCCCTATGCAGCAACAGGTGGAAATTTTCTACCTACTGTTTCCTAAAGAAATACCTTTTATTTGCCCTTACAGACGGCCCACTACTATCATTGCTGTAGAAGGTCACTTCTCCATCTGGCTTCTCCAGAAGAATGACCAAGACCATCCATCTTGAGTTATCCTTGCTTATTCTCTCAAGTACAGAATGAGTGGAATACAATGTATTCTCTCTCTCTCTCTCTCTCTCTCTCTCTCTCTCTCTCTCTCTCTCTCTCTCTCTCTCTCTCTCTCTCTCTCTCTCTCTCTCTCTCACACACACACACACACATCATTTATCTCTACTATCTATCACCTGTCATCTATCTCTGTCATCTATCATCTCTGTCTACCATCTATCTCTATCATCTAACCTTTATCTCTATATCTATTTACGATTTATCATTATCTATCATCTATCTCTATATCTGTCCTTTATCTATATCTATTTATGATTTATCATTCTCTCTATCATCTATCTCTATAATCTAACCTTTATCTCTATATTTATGATTTATCATTATCATCTATCTATCATCTATCCTTTATCTCTGTATCTATTTATGATTTATCATTGTCTCTCTATCATCTATCTATCTCTCATCTATATCTATCTGTCTATTATATATCTATCATCTATCATTTATCTCTATCGATCTATGATTTATCATCTACAGCAGGGGTTCCCAACCTTTTCTATGCCCCGCACCCCTAGAACGCTTCTGATATATTCTCACACCCCTTACAAAAGTAATATCTCTGTTTTGCATATACGCTATAATTTTGAAACTTCTAAACCCAGATTTAGAAGCACCCGCAGTTGGGAATCTCTATCTATCTATCTATCTATCTATCTATCTATCTATCTATCTATCTATCTATCTATCTATCTATCTATCTATCTATCTATCTATCTATCTATCTATCTATCTATCTATCTATCTATCTAGCTATCTAGCTATCTATCTATCTATCTATCTAGCTATCTAGCTATCTCTATCTCTATCTATCTATCTATCTATCTATCTATCTATCTATCTATCTATCTATCTATCTATCTATCTATCTATCTATCTATCTATCTATCTATCTATCTAGCTATCTATCTATCTATCTATCTATCTATCTATCTATCTATCTATCTATCTATCTATCTATCTATCTATCTATCTATCTATGTACTGTATCTATGTACTGTATCTATCTATCTATCTATCTATCTATCTATCTATCTATCTATCTATCTATCTATCTATCTATGTACTGTATCTATCTATCTATCTATCTATCTATATCTATATCTATCTATCTATCTATCTATCTATCTATCTATCTATCTATCTATCTATCTATCTATCTATCTATCTATGTACTGTATCTATCTATGTACTCTATCTATCTATCTATCTATCTATCTATCTATCTATCTATCTATCTATCTATCTATCTATCTATCTATCTATCTATCTATCTATCTATCTATCTATCTATCTATCTATCTATCTATCTATCTATCTATCTATCTATCTATCTATCATATTTAGATATTGCCCATCTCCCTCGTAGGGTCCAGGTTGGTTTCATGGATTGGCTGTGCCCACCTCTGCTCTACAGTGAAGTATCCATATCAACAACTTTTGTCGTTCTATTGTTGGATTATAGTCCCTAAAAAAGAGAGAGGAGCACTAAAAACAAAAGGCTTTTCTTGTTTTTAGGAAAGGAACAGTCCTTTCCTCAAGTCTAGTCCTGCCATTAAGAACTGAGCTGCCAGAACAAAGTCAAAATGTCCTAGGGGGTGGGCCAATAAGAGTATCATGAGCATTTTTTCTTATTCTGGAACATTTAATAAAACCCGATGACAGCAAAGGGCTCCATTTGAAAAGAGAGCCAGACATGGTAGATCAAAGGAGACAATCTCTCAAAAAGGCTAGGCCATCTCAACAAACATTCACTCTTTCCCCTGTCCCCAACCTAGAGTGATCAAAACTTGTTCTTCAAAAAAGAAAGGAAGTCTAGTCACAGTGTGCTAATCCTTGGATTCTGGTCTCAATGGCTTTGTTCTCTAATAAGATGCTCAAGATGGCTACAGGAACGTGTTCCCCCATTAACTGGAGCACCTGTTGCTGTAAGGAATGGAGCCACACAGAACCCCTCATTTCTTAGGCCAGAACCAGACAGCTGGGGATTGGCCTCTTCCACAGAATGAATCTGCAAGGCAGCTCTCGCTATTAGGCAGAACAAAGTGGATCTGCTTAATAATAAACAACCTTATTATTTCATTGTTGTCTTGGCGTCAGGGTGTGTCTTAATGGTTTACGGGGAAAATCCAGTAATAAACACAGTAACTGAAAACTACTGGAACACCTACAGGCTACTAAAACCAATAAAAGCCTTGCTCTTATACAAACCACTTAACAGTTAAAAACAAATGACCCGGCAGCTGGAACAACTTGGCTACAGAAACGTGGCTTTCTAAATTGTGATTATTAGCCTCACCAATCAGCACAGTCTATTCAGACCTATTGTGGACACCTTGACCTTCAAAGAGGAGGTTGGGAAACTCTGGAGCAGCCTCTTGTTGGACAACCGAACTGATGTTCTAATGGTCACCCCATAAAAGTGAGTCATGGAAACTCTGTCTGGTTTGCTAATCCTCCTTATGGTCTAAAACATTCACCAGAGGAGGAAGGACTATGTGTGTAGAAGGAGGCATCATATTTTAAAGGCTGAGCTGGGCCACCATGGAAAACTCTTAGTCAAGAGATACAGGCTGGGTTATCTCAGTGGCCAAGGAGAGGCTTAGCTCTTCTCTTCTGCAGTGCTCCAGGTTGTGCAAAGAGGGGGATCAGAGCTTCCTCCCACTAGAACGGGGCTTCCCAACCTTGACAATTTGAAGACTTCTGGACTTCAACTCCCAGAATTCTCCAGCCAGCATAGCACACGTCCAGACCTCTTAAAAGTTGCCAAGTTTGGGAAACCTTGCACCAGAAGCCTCACAATGTACGTGGTGCAAGATTAAGCCACCTGTAGATCATCCACACGTGATATGCAACTGTGACTTCAGATGGACTGTGGGAACCTACTTCTCCTTTAACTTGAGTATGTGATGGCAGTATGATAAAGTATAGGAATGCCAGCAGAAGTAGATATATCCTGAGACATTCCCATAGGCTGCAGCCATGATGGGGCCATGCCCTTGTTATTTAATGCTCCAGACCTATCGGGTATATTTTATGCTCTTTGAAACACATGTCCCTAGGTGGGGCTGAGTCAGAGCCCTGGGGGCACTGTCCAAATGCTCATTAATTGGTCCCTCTGATGATTGTCACCTTCATACAAAGGCATGGACTTTGGTCACTGAAGCAAAGCGCATAAAAACACACAAAACCAAAGGAGATGCTTTCGCCGAGTAAATTAGCCCCACGTGTCTGTTCTGGACTTAATTAAACAAAAACAAAAAGTTGCCTGTTTCACCTTTGAAGAGCTCTGAATTGGAAGTTCTCCCAAAATCAGACGTTTCTCTGGAGGCCACCAAAAAGGGCCTCATTTTAGACCCATTTTAATTTTATGTGGAGGACATTCCTGATAGACTCCACATATTGGGATACAACTCCAGAAAGATACATCTCACATATACAAAAATATATATAGAATCCACACCAATTTATTCAAGGCCTGAATGTATTGATTTTTTTTTTTTTCACGACTGAAAATCGTAAGGTTGTTATCAATACTGCAAATAAATTAGAACTCATTACGGTTTTCTGCCGGGCTACCTCTTGATAGTTGTTGCTTCCCCCACCCCCACCCCCTCAATGCTAAAATCTAGTTTTATTTTAGTAGCAAAAGAAAAAAAGTCGGTGTCAAGCACACATCTCTGAAAGCCCTTAGGACATGGTCAAGTATAAATTTTATAACCTGTAATGAAACTTTATGAAAGTTTGCTTCTCTCTAGGTAGCAAATTGCACATCAATTGTTGGCAAGGGATTTCTCTATGCTGTATAGCAAATCTGCATTATTGATTGTCTTATTATTGCACTATGCTTTAAAGGGGACACATTTTTATTCAACGGAGACATCTTTAGAGATATTTAGACTGGTTTCTTTGACTTTTTAAACAGTTCTGGAAAATTGGTGATTTATCTTCATGGAAGAAAGAAAAAGTTACTTTAAGTTGGAGCTTAGGGACCCTTTGATTTTTAAAAAAGTTTTTTTAAAAAAAGAATTTAGATTCATATATTTTTTTGCTAGCGTTTAATTTTATTTCAAAACAGCAAGGGAAATATTCCAGAATATGGTTTTGCTTTTCAAGTAACTCAGTTTGCCAAAATCACATTTTTATTGTAGTTAAGAATAATTTAGGAAAGATTTCAGCTTGGGGGGAGGGGCATATCCTCTGCCAATGAGTGAGCAGTGTGTAGTCCATAGTCTGCAAATAACTTCCAACCGTGGTTTTTCTGTTAAGCCCGTACAACAGCCCTCTCTGATTTGAATGACTTTTGAGAATTTGACTCCCGGAATTCCTTAGTCAGCATACTGAGAATTTAGAGAAGTTTGCGCCTTTTGAAAGAGCCTATTCTCCAAGATTTATCCCGTTGACTTCGAAGCCTTCGGCAGTTGAACCAATCGTTGGGGGAGCCCATCTGTAAGAGTTAAAATATTGTTTTAAAGGTGCTTTTTCAAAAGGCAAGTGGACTGTTTTTTTTTTTCCCTTGAGGAAGAATAAGAAGATGTTTCGCCTCTCATCCAAGAAGCTTCATCAGTTGTGACTGGATGGTGGGGGGAATGGAAGGATAGGATCTGACAGGATGGTGGTGGTGGTGGGGAGAAAGGAAGGATTGTATTTCTTTGCAGTCATCTGGTCGTTAGTACTCCCTCTGAGAGCTGTTGAGGCCACCCCCAAGTCACAACTGATGAAGCTTCTTGGATGAGAGGCGAAATGTCTTCCTTCTTTTCAAGGAAAAACAATAACACCAACAACCGTCCAGCTGCCTTTTGAAAAAGCATTTTGAGACAACCACGACCGGGATGACTGAGAATCTCCAGAGACAGTTAGAAAACTGACTAGCTTTAAGTTAGCTTAGTGATGCTATGGTCTTAGTGTGTAAGTTTGTGTGTGTGTTTGTTTGTGTATGTGTGTGTGTTTTAATCTTCTTGATCTATTTTTTTTCCAATTCTGATCCTAATCTCAGCCTCCCAGATGCACAATTGCAAATTTATTCATTGTTTGTTTGTTTATTAAACCCTAATCCTAACCCTAAACTAGAAGATTGTGGTAGTACAGAAATTCAGAAATGTAATAAATAACATACAAATTCTCCAGGCCAAGGCTACTGTGGATTAACATTGCTGGAACAAACGGCATCCTTTTTGAAAGTGTACTGAGGCTATCTCCAGAGTTAATCCAAGCAAGTGAATGTGTGTAACATGTTTCAATTCAAAATACTTTCCATCTGAGCTCAGTTTTATTCCTTGAGTAGTATCTGTGCCTGAGAATTTATCCGTGGCCAATTGAGAAACAGTTCCAGTTGGGTTTCTAAAATACAGGTAGTCCTCTGCCTATGACCACAATTGAGCCCAAAATTTCTGTTGTTAAGTGAGACATTTGTTAAGCGAGTTTTGCCCCATTATATGACCTTTCTTGCCACAGTTGTTAAGTGTAGTTGACAAGTTAGTAATCTGGTTGTTAAATGAATCTGGCTTCTCCATTGACTTGGCTTGTCAGAAGGTCACAAAAGGGGATCACGTGACCTGGGACACCGCAACGGTCATAAATATGAACCAGCTCCCAAGCTGGTTGGGAACGTGATCGTGGGGATCTGCAAAGGTCATAACTTTGAGAAACAGCCATAAGTCACTTTTTTCAGTGCCGTTGTAACTTTGAATGGTCACTAAACAAACTGTTGTAAGTCAAGGACTACTTGTACTCTTTCCAGTAAGGAGACAGGTCAATGAACACCTATCTCATTTCTAGACATCTTACAGAGTGTTGTTGGTCCAGGACTGTGTTTTTGGAGCAAGCCATCATTTTAATGAGGTCTTTAATGAATGAAGAAACAGTAATCTTTGCAAAATGCATTATGTATTATGGCATCAAAGACAGTCTTTGGATAAGGTTTATATTCAGGCCAATTTTTATTTGACGAAGATGGACTGTCTGATCTCATGGGAAATGGGATACTCCTCATCCAATTGTTTTGTTTTGGGGAGAAGGATTAATTTATTGCTTGTAAAACTAAGGAACTTTTATCACTTTCTCCCACAAAGTAGAACTAAATCAAATTGATGGGACAGGCGCCCACTGCAAATCATGAGAATTAACGTCAATAATGAAATAAAAAAAAAATTGCTTTATTTTACAGCTTTCTGGTTTATATATTTATATATATATATTTCTGTTTATGATCAGAAGTTTGTTTGCTCTAATTTAAATATTCAAAGCTCTCACTTGCTCTGAACTTTTGAAACAAAACAGAAAGGGCGAAGATTACCAAAAGTTTGTAGTATTGTTATGGCTAAAAATCTTCTAAATCCAACCTGTTATAAGATTAAAACCTTCGAAGTGTATGTAATAGTAAAATATTTTCATTATATTAAGGTATGCTAAACTTAACATTCTTTAAACATGTTGTCACAGTAATGCTGGGGGTGTTTTTGGTGCTGATTGGACTTAAGCAAAAATGGATCACTTATTGATCCCATTCAACATTCCTCTCTGTTTTATGGAAGATGCTACCACTAAAAGAATTATAAGCAAATAATAATAATAATAAAGTTGGAAGGTACTTTGGAGGTCATCTAGTCCAACCCCCTGCTCAGGCAGGAAACCCTATACCATTTCGGACAAATGGCTGTCCAGTCTCTTCTTAAAAACTTCCAGTGTTGGAGCATTCACAACTTCTGGAGGCAGGTTGTTCCACTGGTTAATTGTTCTAACTGTCAGGAAGTTTCTCCTTAGCTCTAGGTTGCTTCTCTCCTTGATTAGTTTCCATCCGTTGCTTCTTGTCCTGCCTTCCGGCGCTTTGGAAAATAGCTTGACTCCCTCTTCTCTGTGGCAGCCCCTGAGATATTGGAACACTGCTATCATGTCCTCCCTCGTCCTTCTCTTCGTTAAACTAGACATACCCAATTCCAGCAACCGTTCCTTGTATGTTTTAGCCTCCAGTCCCCTAATCATCTTTGTTGCTCTTCTCTGCACTCTTTCTAGAGTCTCAACATCTTTTTTACATCATGGTGACCAAAACTGGATGCAGTATCCCAAGTGTGGCCTTACCAAGGCATTGGTAAGGTCGAGTTATCCATCTTAAATTGGTCAAGTTAAAATGGTCACGTTAAAATGGTCAAGTTATCCATCTTAAATTGGCCCTGGTTGAGAAACACTGGAGTACGCCATATTCTTAAACCCATAGAACTTGGAAGTTCATCCATGAAAACCTATTCAGGCTTAAAGATCTAACTGGTCTGCCATCAGCAACAGCTTTCCATGATGATCTTAGTCAACAAATGGGTCTGGAAACCTACATATTGTGTTCCAAGATATACAACAGCACCATCAGCCCCTTTGAATGCCACCGCCAGCTTTCAACGCCCCGTTCGTTGCCTTCAAAAATCCTCAAATCTGCTTAAACTCCAAATAAAAATCATGACCTGGGAAGGAGATTAGCCTTCTGCTCCTCTTATCTGCACTCTTCTCAGACCCTGCCCCCCCCCTTCCGATGATAAATTGTTTAGTGTCAGTGTAACATTTGTCTCGATATCAAGGTGGACCTGCTGGAATGTTTCTCATTTATCCTGTTCGACCATATCTACAAAGGAATATCTCAATATCTCCTATGGCGTTGTGTAGAGCTAGGTCTCCCCTCCCAACCTTTCTCCCTCTTGGTAAAAGCCATTGGTTGTTTTGCTGAAATGCGAGGCTGCAAATTGACTTGACACAAAATTCAATCTAAGTTACAGAGAGCAGAGGGGGTGGGGGGGGGAGAGAAATAGAAGGCTTTCTAGGTTGTTAGCTTTATAGCTTATTCTTCTTGCAGACTCAGCTCTGTAAGAGATGCCTTGCAGATGGAATGCATCGGAGGTGAGGTTGGACTGGCAAGGTCTATCAAAAAGCCAGCAGATTAAATGCACGTGATCAAAGCATAGGATGGGCACAGCCAGGAAGAAAGGCAAGAGGAACACAATAAAAAGCTTCTTCTTTAACCATTCTTGTCCTTTTGAGGGCATTCCTTGCTTTGGAGGAGGGGAGGAGAGAGAGAGAGAGAGACAATTAGTTTTCTATATTATTTATTACCTTGATTTATATTCTGCCTCTGTCCACTGCAAAGCACTCAAGGAAGCTAATGGGCTTATCCTAAAAATGGCAACCACTAAAAACAGGATTTGGAAAACTGAAACGGTTTGCAATGCAGTCACTTTTAATGCCTTAATGCTGAAAGGGAGAAGAATGGGATCCTTAGGTGTTTGCATTCCACAGCTTGGGAGCAATGCCAAAAAAGGAACTCTTTGACCCACACAATAGAGGCAATAGATTGGCCTCGGAAAATACAGGTGTCTTTAAGGAAGCCTGTCCTGCCAACTTCATGGAAGAGATGGATTCCTGCAGAGATACGCCATTGTTCCATAGGCAAGTCCTAATCTCCTTAGAGCTTTCAAAGCCAAAGCCAAAATTCTGAACTGCACTTAGAAAGCAAACCAGGTGTATGAAACACAGAACAGAATAGAATAGAATAGAATAGAATAGAATAGAATAGAATAGAATAGAATAGAATAGAATAGAATTAGAATAGAATAGAATAGAATAGAATAGAATAGAATAGAATAGAATAGAATAGAATAGAATAGAATAGAATAGAATAGAATAGAATAGAATAGAATAAATATTGGAATATAGAATAGAATAGAATAAATATTGGAATATAGAATAGAATAGAATAAATATTGGAATATAGAATAGAATAGAATAGAATAGAATAGAAATAGAATAGAATAGAATAGAATAGAATAGAATAGAATAGAATAGAATAGAATAGAATAGAATAGAATAGAATAGAATAGAATAGAATAGAATAGAATAAATATTGGAATATAGAATAGAATAGAATAGAATAGAATAGAATAGAATAGAATAGAATAGAATAGAATAGAATAGAATAGAATAGAATAGAAGGGATCTTGGAGGTCTTCTAGTCCAGCCCCCTGCTCGAGCAGGAGAACGTATACTGTCTCAGACAGGTGAATGTCCAGTCTCTTCTTAAAAATCTCCAGTGATGGAGCGCCCACGATCTCTGGGGGCAAGCTGTTCCACTGGTTGATTGTCCTCACCGTCAGGAGGATTCTCTTTAATTCCGGGTTGCTTCTCTCCTTGACCAGTTTCCAGCCATTGTTTCTCGTCCTTCCCTCGGGTGCTCTGGTGAACAACCTGGCCCCCTCTGCCTTGTGGCAGCCCCTCAGATACTGGAACACTGCTATCATGTCTCCCCTATTTCTTCTTTTCTTTAGACTAGCCAAACCCAGGTCCTGCAGCCGTTCTTCGTATGTTTTAGCCTCCAGGAGAAACATGTACCAATTAGCAGCCTAGCACTGGTTGAAGTTCCTGGATGCTTCATATGGGAAGATTCATGCAGTAGCGTGAACCTTCCCAGATGCAATCATGACGTAACTGAAGCAGAGTATACCTGCCTTTCAGACCCAGCCATTAATTCCACTTACTTTGTTATGATGTCTCTTCTATTCTGGCCCATGCTTTACTGTAATTATGTGTTTGTTCATCAACATGTGTCAG